>MU718258.1:59890-106649 GCA_026770625.1 Nicotiana glauca
AACCTCTCAAATAGAAATGACCAATTACTTCTGATTTTCGCCCAAACTATAATACTGATTCGACATTGTCCATCAAGTTACATAACAGTTAGATTTGAAGAGATTATTCAAGTAAGGTGGTTAAGCTAGATATTAATGCTAACAATGATGAATCTACAATCAGCTGGAAGGATTTATAGTCAAGTTATAAAACTAATTCAACTATACATTACCACGAGCCTCAACCTTAATTGTTTCTGATTTACTATTACCAGTAGCAAACACTACTATTTCCAGTAGCAGACACGCTAAGCTAGAACAGGTACTAACTAAACGGAAATTACAACTAGATAACTACAAATTAACAATCAAAAATAGTGCAATTAGGTACATAGTCCACCTGGTTCATTTCAAGCGAGTTAATGTAACAAACTCATTATACAGATCTTAAAACTAATCGCATTATACTAAACTAATAAATCAGTAAAGCTAAGCAAATGTCAAACAGCAATTGCCTTTCCATTTCACTGAAGAAGTTACATCAAAGCAGGCTTGAATGTGTACCTGTGATTGCAAGTTCAGAAGAGGAGAAGTCAGCAAAGTAGAGTTAGCAAACAGCAACAAATTGATGCTCACAACAGCTCAAATATACAACCAGCAACCCAGAAACAATTTCAAACACAGCAAATTCAAAAGCAAGTTTGAAAATCCAATGAAAGAGCAACACAGCAACGATATTACCACCGAAGCACCCAAGTAAACGCACAATTGAAACCAAAATCTCCTGAAACTCTCAACAGACTATCACCCAACCCAAATCAATTTAACTAGCTCGAACTCACTCGAAATAAATCAAATAACACATCTGGAACTTCAAATTATCAGAAGCTAAGCTATAGAAGTATAAATCAACAACTAAAATTGAAATTCACCTAGAATTTGATGAAATAATAGAGTTTTTTTTTTTGGTTTTATATTGTTTTTGTTGTTTTTCTTTTCTTTTTTTTTTGTCAGAATCTCTTCCCCTTCCGAATACTCCCCCCCCCCCCCCTTTTAATTCTCGTTTCAGCCTATTAAATAGACATTTTACTGAGTGTCATTTCCATTATCACCTTATATTTTTAATTTTTTAATTATCCATTCAATTATCCACTCAGTTACCCACTCAAATAATGCAATCCCACTGTCCATTATGCCTTATGTTACACCCTTTTAAATAGACAACCAGTGAGTGCCCTTCCACTAACAGCTTAACTTTTTAATTTTTTAATCAACTTCCATTAAGCTAGTGCCTTCTTATTTAATCAGTAGTGTACTACTAATACGCTAACAGCCCCCTACTTGATTACTTTTATTAAACAATCCCTGATTACCCTTTTAATCCCATGTTATTTATAATCATGAAAATCCCTGTGTGCCAAAATGATTGGGCTTCTTTGAATTGGGCCACAGATGACCCAATACGCCCAAGGCTGATCTTAAACCAGTCAACGTGAGAATTTGAAGCTCAGGTTCTGACCCAAACCACGCCCAAACTAACTGAAGACATAATTTGATTGATTGAATATTAACTCAACGCTTATGAATTACACTAAGTAATAAAAATGATCAAATAACATAAAGAAAAACAGAGTTAGTTCTAAGTCCATTTGACACTATTAAACGAAATCATTAACAAGCTCTTATCGTCTAAATTTCGATAACTGGTTAATGAAACAAAGAAATGAAAAACAGGAAGAATGAGACAGAAAAATAAAGGATACGAGGAAAAGAAGAAAACAAAGAAAAGAGAAGAAACGAACAGAAATACCTCAGCTAGGTAAGTGGATGGTTGGCTTGGCGGACCTCCGATACTTTCCGATCTGAACCGATATTGGTATTAATCGGATGTTCTTGTTGGGAACAAACGATTAATACAAGTCTTAGTTCAAGTCGTTCTTTGACAGCTTGAAGAATTGGGGAATTTTTCTTTTGCTTTCCTCTTTGATCTGAAACTGGCTCACTTGATGATGATTTAGAGAGATACAGTGATGGATTCGGGTTAAGGAAAGAGTATTGACTGTATGAAAGAAAGACGGAGCTAAATAGATGGAGTGCCGCCACCGGGGAAATTGTGGTGGCGCTAGGATTCATGACCTAGATCGGATATTCGAGGAGTTTGGTTTAGATTTAAAGGAAATGGGGTTGGGATTTGGGATGAGGAGGCTGAGGGGGTTGTTTGGTGTTAGGTGGGGTATTTTGGCTACCGTCCGCCGCCGTGAGGATATTTCTGGTGGCGGTGCACGGCGGAGCAGGGTATGGTCTCTGAAGACCTTGAGAGAGACGGAAGTGGGGGGTTCTAAGGGGGGTTAGGTCGTTTGGGATAATATATACCAGGGTTGAGATTTAATCCAGATCGTTAGATCAATTAAGATCAATGGTATGGATTAATTACTTAATAGAAACGACGTCGTTTCTTTAAGTGGGAGATTGGGTCGGTTTTTTAACGGGTCAGAGTCAGGTTGCAAGAATATCGCTGGACCGTTCGATCAAAAATGATTCAACGATTGAGATTGATCTACTTGAAACGTCGTCGTTTCATTGATGTTGGAGGCGGAATGAACCGTTCGATCTAATGAGATCGATGGTTCAGATCAAGTGTGACAAAAATAACGTCGTTTGGTTTGGTCGAAAAGCTTGACCGGATGGGGCGTTGATTGGGCCTGGGCTGGGGTATTTTTGTGCAAATTTGGCCTAGATTGGGAAGTTAATTCCTGATTCTGGCCCAATTTGATTTTCTTTTAATTATTTCCTTCTTTTATTTTCTAATTATTTCCAAAATTAATACTAATATCTCCTAAATTAAATTATGAATCCTAATCAACTTAAAATACTACTTTGTTCCAATTAATAATTATCATACACAATTAAATACCAATTTTTAAAAGAGAAATCACAGAATTTGACTTTAAACTCTAAAAAAAATGCGAAATACATATTTTTCTGATTTTCTTTTTTATTTTTCTAAAACATTTAGTTATTAACTAACTCAAAAATTTCTATTAATTTGTAAAATATAATTACAACATATTTTGTATTTTATATTAATTTAAACACAAATAAACATGTACGGACACAGGAAAATGACGACATAAAATACTACGGAAATTCACAAAAATGAACACAATAAAATTGATAATTTTTTGTTTTGATTTTTTTGGGAGTAATTTATGTGGGGCAAAAACCACATGCTCACATCAAGAACCCTAGAACTTTTTACTTCCCTCAATTTTTCGAAATTTTTCTCAGACCCCTTAACCAAGAAAATCCTTACCTTATATATAAACCTCCAATATTCTCGAACCTTCTTCCAAAAATTCAAAAAAAATCAATCTCTTTGTAAACGATTTTAGGGACAAATAGAAGGCATGGATTGATTTTCATCCATACACGGCTCCCATTCATCCAACAAATCGCTCAAGAGTAAAAAAAAAACGTGCAAATCTGGAGGGAATCTTCTTGTTTGTAAAAAATCCATTAGGATTAGAGTGAAGTGGAGAGATGGGCCCGTGTGTGAGTGAACTCGCTTGAGTTTCAGGAGAATTGGGGCTGGCTCGGATAAGAAAGATGAATGAATAGTGACTGGGCGCCGTTTCCTTGGTCTCTAGGTTTAGGGTTTGTTTTGGAGGAAATGATATATGAGGGATTATATATGAGGGGCTGTGGAGCGGGTCAAAGGGGCGGGTTTTAGGGGTGTTTTGGGCTGGGGTGAGGGGCTGGGCAGATTTGGGAATTGGGCTGATTGGTGGAAATTGGGTTAATTTGAATTCTAGCCCAATTGAACTTAAAACCAAACTTTTTCAATTTCTTTTTTCTTTTTTTCTTTTTCTTTCTTTAATTCATAAAAATCCTAAATTAATCTAATTTATAAAATTAAACTAATTATCTAACTATAATATTTGTAAAAATTAGTTGCTCCTAGATTAAAAGAAAAAATTACTAATCTAAAATTTAAAAGCTAAGAATGTAAAAGTGAGCCATTTTTTTTAATAAAATAACTAACTAATTAATTAATCCTAAAAATCTGAACACAAAATCTAAATGCAATACATGATATTTTGGTATTTTTCATTGTTTTAATAAAAGTAGAAATGCACAGAAATGCAAACAACTTAACAAAAATCCTATAAAATTACAAACAATTGGAAAAAATATATTTCTTTAATTTGTAGAAATATTTCACATGGGGCTAAAATTACATGCTCACAGTGCTATTATTTAATTCCCGATTACGGATGTTTCCAGACAAGTTGAAGTCAAAATGGAGTGACCCATTTGAAGTGGTGAATGTAACCCTCTTTGATGCTCTAGATTTGAAAAATAAGAACGATGAGGTGTTTAGAGTCAATGGTCACCGGGTTAAACATTATATTGGCAAGGTTAATGATGGCCACATTGTGGCTATTCTTCATTTCAAATGATTGGTAATGTGTCTCGTATCGCGATGTTAAATTAGGCGCTTCTTGGGAGGCAACCCATGTGTCTTTTTCTTTTTCTTGTTCTTCTTCATTAGATTGGCTTCGTTTTGCGCTAACTAGTTTTAAAGTGTATGCTGGGATGGGTGTGCATTGCAAGGCCTGTGCAAGGAAAATTTGCTAAGTATCACAAAAGTACGGACCGCACCATAATTATGTGAACCGCACAATCACTATGCGGTCGCATAATTATGTGTGTGGTCTCACAACTGGAAGACCAAAAGGGCATTCTCTCTGAAGATTGGCCTGTCAAATTTCATTGACCACACACAAAATTGTCCGATCGGCACAAATTTTGCGGTCACACTCACTTTTGTGCGGACTGTAGAGTTTTTCCAAAGGTCTAAGTAAAGAGTGCGGACCACACTCAAAATTGTGTTGCCTCACTCAACTTAACTCTTAAATGACTGGCTCAACATATAAATAGGACCTCAATGCATTATTCACAACTTTACACACTTTGACTTCTTGAACCTTAAGCTAGCACAGTACAAATTCACTTAATTCACCATTCTTAAGCATTTCATCTATGTATATTCTTACCTGCATCCTTCATGACTGGTATGTTCATTGCATTTTAGATTTTTCAACTTTTCTTAGTTTTGTTCTTCTGTGTTAGGGTTATTTTTATGCCTAAAATGTCAGTAATTAATCATTTTTGTTTAGAATCATGTGGGTAGTATCTTAAATTATTAATTGGGGCTTGGATAAATAGCTAATCATGTTTAATTGCTAAAACCATGTCTAATTTATGAAAAAATTGCATGAAACTTAAAGTAGTGCCGCCTAATTTCAATTTGTGCGGTCCTTAGGTCTTAGAGTTAGGGCAAAAATAATGAATGACAAGTGCAGACCGCACTCAAAATTTTGCGGTCCGCACAAAAGTGTGTGTGATCGCAGGGTTAAAAGATCAGAGAACCCAGTAGTCGGAACCCGGGGTTGTGCGGCCGCACTAAAAATTATGCGGTCCGCACTTTTGGCTATGCAACCGTATTTTGAAATTTTGCAGTCCGTACTCGGCTGCCTATAGCCGCACTCATATTTGTGTGGTCCGCATTTGGTAGTTTGCGATCGCACTCACTTTTACGCAGTCCGCACTGCCTCTTTTGAGTCCGCTTTCCTGCAATTGTCATACATGCATCTGTGACCTCCAACTTTAACCGATTACTATCATTATGTATTGCAGATAATGGTTAGATCATGTGGTAGGGGTGATATATCTAAAGGGAGGGCAGAAACCTCTAGAGGCCAAGGCCGAGGCAAGAGTACGTAACCTACCACTTGCCATACAGAGAGAGATAAACAAGAAGGCTACAACCAACAGAGACCCAGAATCTTCAAGCACTAGTGAATATGCCCATCTAGGGAAGCTTTAGAGGGAAACTCTGCTCAAGCACAACCAAAAGCCCAATCACAGCAAGTTCAAAGGAGATACCAACTCTGTGACGAATCCTCCACCTCACCAAGTTCTTTTGAGGGTTCGGATGCTGGTAGCTAGGGTTCAGAACCCTCCTCTACACGCACTCCTCCTGCACCAGTTGATTTAGATAATGATGAAGATGTCCCCGATGATGGTAGAGGAGGTGACACTCGAGTGGGAAGCCTTGAGCAACATTTCTTATTGAAGTATTTGGACATTCACAACCCAAATGTCCTTAGATAGTTCGGGGATCGAAAAGGATGGAAATGGTTCACCCACAGTGTCATCGATGCAAATGAGCACTTGGTTAAAGAATTTTATGTCAATGTGGCTCACATAAAGAAGGGCACCAAGATAACAAAAGTGAGAAATCTGAAAGTCCGATTCGACGCCTGCTCTTTGATTACATATGTGTGATTTAAAGAAGTTGAGGCAGTCCAATATTTGGAAAAGCATGCTATGGGTGATGCAGCTCGCCCATGGCTAGCTGAGATTTTGGCTGCTCAAGGACCACCACCCCTGTGGTTCACAGAAGAAGTTCCCATAGTTCAGGCCACCTTAAATTTTGAATCTAATGGGTGGTAGACCTTTGTATGCAGTCGTATTGACTCGTTTCTGAATGAGAACAACCCCCCACTTCCCCGAGCAGTCCTGGTGGCTTTGATTATGGCTTGGCACCCGATCAATATGGGTGTCATCATGTCCACCAACATCATATTAGTTGTCTAAAAAGGTGAAAGATCATACCCATACCCGAACTTCCTCACAGAGTATTTCAATGAAAAGGTGGAGCCGAGGCAGTATGATACAAAAGTAAAGGCTAAGAAGTCTTTCTCATGGTACCACTTACAGGGTGCTGACAACCCAGAGTTTAAAGGTAAGGCAACTACCTCCACTAGCCAGTCTTAGGAGACAATGGTAGTAGTTACTTATTCAGCTGCTGAGCCTTCCACAGATGTCATGCCTTCCACAACAGTCGGTCCTTCCACCGAAATAATAGACATGCCACCACCTTCTTCTTTTGGACCATCAGCTTTATTATCAGTACCAGCCTCATCCACTTATCCACAGACTAAGCTGCGAGTCTCCCAAACATTGGCGAGTCTCAGCAATTGGATGTAGGTAGCTACCTCAAAGTTGTCTGACATATCTAGTGTTGTTGTAGTACAGTCTTCTACCTTAGAAACACCTAAGTTACCTCCGTTAGTGGAGGAAAGACTATCCAAGATCCTAGAAAATCAAGGACCATTATGGAGACTCTAGTGGCACATGGAGAAGTCATTGAGGAGTCGGGCAAATAGGTAAAGAAAATGCGGAAGTCTTAGGCTTCAAAGAAGTCGGTGGATAGGTTACAAAAAGAAGTTGCCAAGATTGCATCTGTCAGAGATAAACCACTAGATTTACTTATGGAGACAGCACCTTCATACCCAGTAGCATCAACAGTACCCGAAGCATCACATACAGTAGCCGGCTAGTCTGAGGAGCCAGACCTTGCTGCCCACACCGCTGAGGGGATGATCCAGATGCTCACTAACCCTATTGTCCCTCAGCCAGGTGATGATGAGATACAGTTAGAGGAGACCGAGGGTGATGAGGGTTCCATGCATACTGAGACCACATAGAGATTTCTCTTAACTCTCTACCCTTCCTTGTTTATATTTTTGTTAAGCATTGAGTATAATGCTTATTTTTATTCGGGAGAGGGGGTCTATTTTGATTGATTTGAAATTGACATTAGCCTATAATAACTCTAATTCTATTTTTCTTTTATCTTTATTTTCTCTTTGGTTATGTATATATTCCTCCCTTTCACTTGATGTATATATTCATTCCCCCTCGGTTTGTATATTCATTTGTCTTACTTTCCGTAGTTTACTCTATAGCTTCTTTATTTTGCTTTTCTTAGTAGTATAACTTATTTTTTTACTTTAGTAACTTCTTTTTTATTTGTTAGCTTCTTTTTATGTTTGAGTGAACAATAAGTCTTTGGTTTTCTTAATGTCACGGTTCTTTCCAAAAGGTGAATTTTATGTGAACCGGGTGGCTCTTCCCAACGATGGATGGCATGACAACCTTCTTAAGCGATTGAACCCGTTTTCTTTTATGTTTAGGAAAAAATAGTAGTACTGAATAAAAGGGTCTCAAGCATACTTTATTTGGTACCAACATATTTACCTACGGCCTTATGATTAAAAACAAGTTGTTGGCAGAAAATAGCTCTAGTTTTGACCTTTTGATTCTTGTGTTAACTTAAGTAGTCGGTCATCGAGTGGTTCAGTAGAGCCATTTGTGATTCTCAACCTTAACTAGGGTTGTTGTGGGCCCTCGACACCGTTCTCTTTAGCAATCCAGCAGCGTGAGATATTGAATTGCAAGTCCAAGTACCCATGCTAATAGTCTAGAACTTGCCCCGAATATTTTCTACGCAAAATTATAAGTGTAGCTTGGCTTGAGAAATGACTGTAGGCTCTCCTTGATCTAATTTGAAATATTCCATAGCCTACCAAATCCCTAGTCAACCCATTTAAGCCTAAGCCCTTTTTTCTTTCAATAACCACGTTACAAGCCTTTATCCATTATGTAATGACCCTCTCTTGGCACCCGATCTTTTGGTAAAAACATAAGTTTGGGGAGAGACAAGGAGTTTGAAAGTGATATAAACATACAAAGAAGAGGAATAAATGAAGAAAGGGAAAGGCAAATAAAAGAAAGAAAGAACAAAAAGAGAAATGCCAAAAAGAAAGTGAATAAAGTGAATAAATGAAGGAAAAAAGACAAGAATGAAAGGGCATGGAATAAATAGAGAAGGAGAAAAATGATTATCATGACCAAGAAAGAGTGACGTTGCGTCTCTCTAGTTCTCCCGAGTAAAAAGAAAATGACTCAAAGAGTCGATAAAGTATGAGCCAAAAAAGAGAAAATGGAGTGCTTAAGGAAAGATGAACCCATGATATGTCAATAAATCATACCTTAGTCTGAAAGCCTTCATTACATCCTGAAAAAGCCCAACATGATTTCAAGTTGAGTGAGCTTACATTAGTGGTGATTTACATGAGGGGCAAGCAGATGGTACTTAAAATAGTACTTGTGACATTCTTTTGAGAGAGATGAGCGAACTTTTCACAATTCTTGATTTGAGTGTTACACTCATAAGTGAATTATGCTAACGGAGAGTAGAGGAGGAGGAGTTTGGAATCCAAAATGACCTATGTGAAATAGCGAACTTCCTTGATGAATAAGTCAACTCTTGATGCTCTAGTGTCACATTAAAATTATTGTACTCAAAAAGTCAAATCATTGCATTGTGGATAATTCATACGTGTTGTGGGTAATTGTTGGTCCAAATTGATGTGTGATTGATTTACCTTAGGCCATCTGAAATAGTTCATGTCTTGTGGAGGTGGGAATTACCTTATTTGCATTAGGACAACCAAAAGTTTAAGTTTGGGAGAGTTGATAAGTAGGGATTTTGACTACTTATTTGCACTCTTTTACTTTCGTTTTAGCTCAAAATTCCTTAAAGGTATTTCCGAAAACTAATAAAATGTGCTTGCTTGCATGAGTGATAGAATATGAGCTAAAGAGATGAAAATCAACTCAAGAAGGAGTAATTTTGGATTAGGACAAAAATAAGGCTAAAAGGACCCTGTGCGGACCACATAATACTGAGTGCGGCCACAGATCATGAAGAAAACCTCTGACAAGAAATGCTATACAAAGTGCACACCGCACAATTCTGGTGTAGCCGTAAAAGATAAAGTTTAGAGATATGGGATTATAAGATCAAGAACAAATGCAGACCGCACCATTTTTTTGTGGTTGCATAATCAAGAGCACAACCGCACTCATAAATGTTGGTCCGCAGAAGTCCCACAATGCCAAAACCCAAGGTTAAGAAGTGAGGACAACACTATAATTGTGCGGCTGTAGAAGCAAGAGTGAGGCCGCACTCGTAAATGTGTGGTCCGTAGAAGTTGAAGAAGTGCGGCCGCAAACCAGAATTGTGCAGTTGCAAAACTAGAACCTGTCAAGCCAAATCTCAATGTGCGGACCGTACACATAATTGTACGGCCGCACAACCTCCGCAGGGGCAATTAGATATTTTCAACTATAGAATTTTTTGTTATTTTAATGTCAAGTTTTGTAAGTTGGGAGCACCTGAGCCATTTTTATTTACTGTACTGGGTAACATTGTACTACATTAGCTATTAAATATTAGATTTTCTTCCCTTAATTATCTATTATGAATTCTATCTTAGTTTCTTCTTTAATTTCTTTATTTTTCATGAGTAGCTAAATCCTTAGCTAGGGCTGTGACCCAACCCTACTATGGATACTTAATGGGTAATTGATTTAGGTCTTATTTATGATCGGGTTTATGATATTTAGCCTAGTTATTGCTTGAATTTGCGAATTGATGGTTGCAAACATTGATTCATGCCTATTTGACTTAGTCTCTACTTGAGAAAGAGAGACTAAGTCTAGGAAAACTTGGCTAACTAGGAATTGGGGAGAAGTCAAGAAATTGATAGCCCCAATTAAATGGTCGAACCTAGAGATAGTAAGACCCGACGAGAGCATTTATCACTTGCTTTGTGAAATGCCCGTTTGGAGTTGAGAAAGCCAAATCAGACAAAATCACTCAAACTACCGAGAGGTATAGAGTGAGTAATTGAGTGCGATTGCTATATTGTATCTTGATCAATCAAGCATGCCTTAAAGCTCTAAATCCATTAGGTAACCAACTAGGTGGAAGTCGCAACCCTAGATCTTTCATAACTTGAAAAACAACCAAAACCAAAAATATTATCTCTTAACTCTACAATTACAATCAATAGCTTAAAAGTAGAAGTAGAAACAACACAACATACAGTCACACAAGGTGTATACCTAATCCAAAATCTAACTCCATGTGGATTTGACCCCGACTTGCGTTGGGTTTTATTATTGCTTCGACCGCCTCACAACCTATATTTGTGGTGTGAGTTGGGTGATATCAGGAGCCAAAGACATAGTAGCTTTCCTCTTCCTGGAGGAGGATGTGGGAGCTCTCGACCTCCTAGAAGATACCCGTGTCGGAGCTAAGAAAACACAGGGAAAGAGAAAGGTCGACAAAGGTAAACAAAAAAAAGGCTAAGGCACTGATGATAAAAGGGGATTACCAGTCAAACAAAGAGCGGGCTCAAACTTCTTGAAAATAGTTGGCCATTCATGGATTCCAGCGATGTGAGGGAGAAGCCGATCAACCCAGTCGGTAATGTGTGCGACCGAAGGAGAAGGCGAGGTCTTGGCTGCATAAGAACGGGATGAGAGGTCAAAACCCACGACCAAGCATAGGAGAAAAATTAGATACCTACAAGCAAGGAAATTAGGTACTTACGAACATAACTCCAAGCCGTAGGAAAACTGTCGACATTAGCCACCACGTCCTCAGTTCTGACAAAAAAAGAAGTTGAACCAGAATTGGCGATTGGCTTTGTCATCTATCTCACCTCCAAGCACTTTCCCCTCGGTGGTGAAGATTCAACATCATTCCCCTATAAAATCTAGGGTCAATTAAGTGCCGAAGTGTCAACTCGACCCCGGCTAGCTCAGAAATTTGGTAAGCACCTTTATAAGTTAATAAATATACGATGTGATTTGAGTTGGGCAAATGCCGTAATAACTATAGAATTCCTCCGCCAGCAGAAGGAGAGAGAGAGAGTAGCAGACTTGTAAGGGGTAGACGTAGAAGGAGCAATACCCAGGAAGGTGGGCTTGCACCATATCCCATCCAACCGAGATTAACTCAATGTGATTGGGAAGGCCGAACCTAGCCTTAATTTCTTTCAATTCCTTCACTGTCATCACTGACTGAAAGGCTCCAGGTTTAGCATCAGGTGATTTGGTGAAATCAGATCTAGTTTCGAGGAATTATCTCTTCCATCGATGAGAAGTTTCCATTTTTAATGGTGGTAGGAGCACTCTCCTCGTGGGAAGGAAACACCACTGCTAAGGGGGCCACACGACTTCCCTCACTAGACTCAGAAGGCATGTTAGACATAATTTGTTAAAGGAAAGAGAGGTATCAAATGAGGAAGAACTAAGAAAAATACAAATCACTGGAACAGAGAAGAGAAGTTCGAAGCAAGAAGAGAGCAAGAGAAAAATATTGGATTTCGAAACAACAGAAAATTTAAACCTCAAAATCACGTCCAAATACCTCTATTTATAAGGCTCTTGGCAACAAAACAAACAACAACAACAACAACAACAACAACAACAGCCCAGTATAATCCCACTTAGTGGGGTCTGGGAAGGGTAGTGTGTACGCAGACCTTACCCCTACCCTGGGGTAGAGAGGCTGTTTCCAAATAGACTCCCGGCATCTTTCCCTCCAAGAACTTCCCACCTTTCTCTTGGGGAGACTCGAACTCACAACCTTTTAGTTGGAAGTGGAGGTTGCTTACCATCAGAGCAACCCCTCTTGTCTTTATAAGGCTCTTGGCACCAGAACAGAAAACAGTTCGTCATTACTGGCACTAAAACTGAAGCGATAGGTTTTAGTTAGAGGTCACACACAAGACGAAGCAACGCATTGAGAATATACGTCATAATGACACATGACATCATGACATAATCCTAACTCGTGGACAGCATGATTCTAGCAAATCGCCCAGGAAAATCGAAACGTTTGAAATATGCGACCCACGTAGGGCCACACTGCCAGTTCACCAAAACCACCACGAGCTGCATTGGTCGCTCAATTGTTTCGACCACAAAGAACAAGATTTGCTCATCAAACCCGCTTGAAGTCGGCCTCAATAAATGGAGGGACTAACTGTATGGGTCAAAATCTATCTTTAAAATATTGAAGTCAAGATACTATTAGGGAAAGAGCTCCCAAGTTGTTGGTTGTCGAAATGGACCAAGAAGTGGCAAAGTCTGAGGTCGAAGAGTCAATAAGGATCGAGGTCGATGAGTCAATAAGGTTCGAGGCTGAGGTCGAGTACTTTTGAAGGAGTTATAATGGTTGGTTTCAAGATAGGGTATTAAAGAGAATATTCTAGTGGATATTCTCTATACATGTACTATTATAGTTTTTAAGAGCATATTTCCGATAAATACAAAATGGAAAAGGTCCTGAAATATCTCTATATTATTAAAAATTATTTAAAATTATCCTCCGTTATACTACTGGATAAAAAACCCTTACTGTCTTACTATTCAAATATGTATACCCTTTGTTTGATGGACTGTACACATGACACACATCTAAGGCTCTTGGTCCTTCTAGTTTTAAATTAGATTCGGCCTGCCCTATAACCCGGTACCCGATCCATTAAATTTGACCCTCTCGAACCAAGTTTCTTCTCTTTCACTCAATAGAATACTCTCCATTTCCTCCACACGAAAATGTTATCTCTACAGCCACTCTGTAACCCTAAGCCCGCCTCTCACTATTCTTCCTCCCTTACCCCTCCCAATTTTGTATCTCTAAAAGTTATTGAGGTTCTCAATGGAAATTGTTATCTCGATCAGGTCCTCGTACACGATAAGCGTTGGTCGGATTTTGAATATTTCCAAAAACAACCAATATTGCACTCTTAATGGGAATCATCTTATTCCTCAAAGTTGTCGTCATTGAAGATCTTCATTTTCAGCATGGAATAACTGGATTTGGTCATGGAATAACTAGATCCATCATATCAATCATCTGGTTTTCTATTGCAAATAATCAATGTTGGTTGCAATCTGTTATGTCATGTCCTTTGCTTTCTTCTAGTTCTCAAAACCAGAAAGGAAGTGTTATCTCACTGTCCTTTTCCAAATGTTGATCCATGTAATAACTAACTCCCACAATGTATAAGTATATAAAGAAGTGATTTAATCGTATATATATAAACGATCCATGCCACATTTCTGATTAACAATGGAGTTAATGTCATGTAATGATGCGACTTTGAATTTGTTGGTGAGAGTCAAATTTAACGAGTCAGGTATTGGGTAATGGGGCGGGTCAAGTCTAATTTAAGACTAGATGGACCAAGAGGCTTGGATGCGTGCCACATGTCTAGTCTGTCAAAGAAGGGGTATATGTGTTTGAACAGTAAGACGGTAGGGGTTTTTCTGATCCAATAATATAACGGAGGGTAATTTTAAACAATTTCTAATAATATAGGGATATTTCAGGACATTTTTGAAATACAAAAAGACACAATGATAGGTGATAGGTGATATTCATTTGTGAAAAATACACTTTGACTTGAGAAAGAGAATCAAATATGATTTGCTAACATACAAATATCACATTTTCAGTGAGATTCTTGTCTATACTTTTCCACTAGATCCGAGAATAACTAAAATATTCAAGGAATTGTCTATCATTCATTATTGTCAGAAAAAAACATCCACTTATTCCATCCTTTCTTGGGTGACTCATTCATTCTATTTACTTAAATGTCATTTATTGTTATTCATTGATATTGAATGCTACATTATTGCCTCTGATTTCTAGGATATTTATTGTATGCCACCGCATTGCCCGACTATATCTACATAGTATTTGTTGCTTCTGCAAGAGCTCCATCTAGGGATATTATTGTTAGCTAAGATTAACCATTGTTTATATAAATTTAATTATTTGAACTAAGATCTATATTTTTTGTCAAACAGTATGGTTGTAAAAAATTTAAAACTTGTGGTGTGACACATGTCATATCACTAATGTGGCTATAAATATTTTATATGAAATATTGAAAAGTATCAACCTTCTTTAAACTGACTAATAATAAGATAATATCAATCTTTTTAAAGGAGAGGGAGTACAATATATATTTTTCTTCTCACGAACCAAGGAAATAGGTGAACATAACCTTTACAATTTGAATAAAAAAAAATATTTAAAAATTTATTTAATATTATTTTGAGATCTTTTATGTGTAAAAGTAAAATTTCTTATTAAAAACAACAAAATCAAGAGGGTTAAAAAAAGAAGTAAATGGGTAGTTTATTATGTTTGAAGTAGTTAGGGGTTACACTGTCAATTTACCATAACAACTACAGTTGGTAGTACTCCTATTTATGCACATGGTACCACACCAAATGCATAAGGAATCAGAAAATGGAGAAGAACCTCAAGAATGTAGTGTAGCTAGTCCGCCCATCATCTTTGAACGAACATTGTGTCATAGGTCAGCTTCCGGAAGCAGCAAGCAGAGAAAAACAACACATCAAGAATCACAAGAGAAAGGTGACTTTTAACACCCTCTGCAATTTTTAAACTATGTTTAGTTTCTGAATTATCTGAGAATTTGTAATTTGAATTGATAATTCGTCTTTGAAGAGTTGTGGCAATTATCTGACCATTTTAGAATTCTTTAACTTGATTCAACAATTGGTGAAAAGTTGACCCTTTTACTGATTATTGGTAATTGGGATGAGAATGGGGTTTTTGTTGGATTTAAGCTAATGTGATTAATGTGGTTCTTTGATTTCATGATATTATGACTGTTGTAGATTTTCTTGAACTTGATTGAGAGTTTAACTGCTTGATTGATTGCTTGAGAGTTGACTCATTGTTTGGTTACTTGTGTTTGGGATGAACTTGGTGATTTTGATAAACATCAGCTAAATGTGATCAATCTCAGTGCTTTAAATTCATGATTTTAGGTATGTTGTAGAGTTTCTTCAAGTTGGTTGTAAGTTAAATTGCTTTGATAGGTGAAAATTTTGACCCTTTTCTTCATTACTTGTGCATGATTTAGCCAATGTTATTAAAGCTCTTGCATCGTCGCTTAAAGCTATGCACCATAGTCTTTGAATACAAATACTAATGTCAGCTATATGGTGCACTCATATCACCCTACTGGACAATAGAACACTACTTCAATACTGTGCCTTTTAAATATAAATTAACAATTTTAGAAGAATGATGAGCATGGAAAAGGAAGAGGAACTGACTTTTATTATCAATGTTAATTTTTTAATTTTCACCAGATTCCTTGAAGAGGACCTTTTTGGTTGGTGTCATTCCACAGCTGAGCTAGCAATGGCAAATGATGATGATTTCACGTTCTGTCAGGTAATTGAGATAATAAGTAATAACACCATGTAACGAAGGACATGTGAGACATTCATGCTTGAAGATCAAGTCGTATTACCTTGTTAAATTCCTCTTTTATCAGTTGAACCTGAAAGATCAATTGGGCTTTTTAGGTTGGTGGACCTGATAATGTAGATGCACTGAAGTTCGCTCAAGATATTAGTGAAATTAGAATAAAAGATGAGCCCTCAAATGATGCTGGTATTAGTCAAAATAATGATGCACCATGGGAAGGTAAATTGGGCAGCAATGCTACCACAAAGAAGGAGGGAACAGTTGGTTCTTTGTCTTTCAATGTCATAGACACATCTCCAGGCAAGCAAGTGAGTGGAACTTCTGGTCAAGTAGCATCAAGAGATGGTGGAACTTCTGGTCAAGTAGCATCAAGAGATGGTGGATCTTCAGTCGCAGTTTCTAAAGAACAGATAAAGCCTGCTAGGAAGTCTGCAGCTCGAGCCAAGGTTCCCTTTGAGAAGGGTTATAGCCAGATGGACTGGCTTAAGCTTACAAGAACACATCCTGACCTTGCAGGTAAGAATCTCTTGGTGTAATCTTCCGCACTTTATTCTGAAATTTGTCATTCTTCCAATTATATATTGATAAGGATAGAAAAGAAACAAGGTATAACCCTCGGGGGTTGGCTTGGTGGCAATTGACTTGAGCCTTGGGGTTTGCTCCCTTTCAAGGTCTCACGTTCGAAACCCACTGGGTGCAAACAATTTCTGAGGGCCATCGGACTGGGTAAAACCTGAATTAACCGTGGTGCACTTGCGTGAAACTCCTTGCCGAGGACCTGTGCACCCCCGGGATTAGTCGGGGCTCTTAGAGACTCGGACACCCGGTGCAAATAAATAAAAAAAAAACAAGGTATAAATGCATTTCCAAGTTCACCATTTTGGCTTTATTTCGTCGAGTTATATACAGGTTATATTTCAATAGACGTATAAGTATAATACTTGATATGTGGAATGCTTTCCAGAATAACAAAAAAGATGCATTTCCAAGTTCGCCTTTTTGGCTTTATTTCACCGAGTTTTATATAGGTTATAGTTCAATAGACGTATAAGTATAGTACTTGATATGTGGAATGCTTTCCAGAATAACAAAAAAGATGTATTACTTGTTTGCATTATTCTATATCAGGTAAAAAATGTGATTTTGTTGCTATGCCTAGACGCATTTGTAGTTTCTTTTGCTAATGAAAGTAGTTAATAGATCAACTAGACTTGGCTCGTTAAATCCATTAGGTAGCTCAAGATAAGGAGCGAATATGTGAATGTTTAATACTGGATATTGTATCCTTTCTTAGCTTGAGCAGTAACAGAGCCAAAAAATCCTGTCCAATAATGGACCAGAAAACTTGTTGATGCACTTCGTCCTTGTTAGTCCATTTACCAGGCTTCGCATGCGATGTGCGTAACGTTTGAAAAGGAGGAATTGAACCCCTAACTTCATGAGCTTTTCTTGGGATCCAATACCAAGGCTGGTTGGAAATCCTACAAGCCAATTGAGGAATAACAAACCTTTGATGTAAAAGACTTCCGATGAACGAAAGAACTACTTCAGAAGGTCGTGTGATATCAATCAATCAATTGATCTATTGTGCCTTTATTCTAAGCTTGTTGGTGCAAGATATATGAATATTCTAAACCTATGCCACTTTAGTTTGGGATATTTCATTCCAATATTAAATAGTTTGTCTTTTAGGGTTAAGTAAGGGTCCCCTAAATGTATAGGTTGTCTAAAAAGTCCTTTGATATGAAAGTTTTATTCCGTATACAAACTCTAGAGAAGTACATATTGTGTGTAGAATGAGGTTCCGTGGTGCAAGATACTTGCAGATGATATTGTGTTAATATACGCTACTGTTTCGTTATAAAAGATAATGCATATTACTGTTTTACAAGTGAAATTGATCCTGTGTCATTTGAGTGTCTAAGCCTCAAGCATAGAACAGGCTTTAGTGGGAAATAGGAAGTAGCTATTACTCACCAACATAGAATTGTAAAACCTTTCAAAATTGCAGCTTGCTCTGTAGTTAACTTTCATTTTGCATGTCCTTTGGAATCAATCTTCAGATGCCTTGATGCACTAAACCAAGGTTAAAAGTTTATTGTACTCATTACTATGGCTAGTCTAGTAAAAATTTCTCCCTCCATAACAGAAGTAGAGTAAACAAATGAAGGGAGCATGCAAAGTTGTACTACAGTAATGTTCTACCCTATGTCTGACATATTAAGTGCATACTCGTCAATCACTTGGTTGGCTGCCTCCCGTGGAACTTCTCTTTCTTGTGCTTCTTATTCCAGTCTTCTTGTATCTGTTGTTCAGGATTGAAAGGACAGTCCAATAGGAGACTTATATCAATAAATGAAGTTAAGCAACACCAAAATGAAGATTCAATGTGGACTGTTCTTAAAGGCCATGTCTACAATATAACACCATACATGAAGTTTCACCCAGGAGGTATGGATCAAATTTTGCTTTGCTCTATCTCGTTAATTAGTTATGGAAATCATTTCTTGGCCCATCTTGGCTTTCTACTGTACCATGTTGTGCCAGATGCATTTCAATCTCAATAGTTCTTTTCTCCTCAAAGATACTCGGTGTTTCTGTTTAGAGTCTGAGCTTGCCAGTTTGTCAACTTAGTAGCATACAATTTGACATTTTCTTTTGCTTCTGAGACTTTAACTAGTTATTTAGCTGAGTCTTGCTGGTGAGCTACATCATTCATTGTTTGAAATTCATTCTCCTCGAGTATTAATGAAGAGTTGTCCTAGCGGGTGGGATTACGAGGCGGGCCATACATACCAAAAGGAGTTGGTGTACTATTATGTTCTTGCATCTTGATGTGACAGGTTCAGTGAGGCTCACATTGCCCTGGGTGTAATGAATATTTAAATATTACATGTGGTATAATGCCACAGAAATTTTGTAGCATTTGATATAACTTATAAGTGTGTTGACCTTGCCTCTTAAAGAGTTTTTCATTTTTACCGGAACCTTTAGTATGACTGAGCATTAACTTTTGTGGTAACCTCTATGAAGTGTATTTATTATAATATCCCTAGTATAACATGAGAACCAGAAATTATGAGTAACAAAATTTAGAGGGTTTCTCAAGAACAACCACAGGAGATGGTTGAGAACCATTCCTTACATGTAGTTTTTGGACAGCCTGGTAAGAGAGGAACCAAAGATGTTTTAGAGAAATCTTTTGTTTTATCTTTTGTAAAAGATCCAATGCTTACGATACATAAGTTTTTGGTGCAGTACTGCTTTAGTAAATAACACTGACTATGTATTGGATTTCATTTGAGTCCATAGACACATAGGACAAATAGTCCAGAGAAGGCTTTTGTAGCTCCGTATAGCATCAACTTGATGCTAGAATTCCGAATACAACATCTTACTTTTCCCCAAAAAAATAAATCTCAAAGGGGAAGGTTTTTGAAGATATGATCTCTGGTCCATGTATATCATAATGTGAGACTTGACTGTGAGGGTGGATTCCTCCAATCCCTGCTTTTATGAAGAGGATACAGAAAGGATGGGATGGTAGCATGAGCTTTATGGACCTGAGTTATATGCTAAATTTTGCTCTCAGTAAGCAGTAAATCATGAATCGCCATACTAGATGTATGCTGTGTGCGGACGTAGGAAACCAGCATAGTTAACTCTATCTGAAAAAGTATACATCCTCTGCCATCTTCCTTGCCTTGGGAATCCCTTCTGAAAACATTATCGGAGAACCACAGGATAATCTTTTTTGACCTAATTGTTTCCTGATTTCCATGTGCTCTCAACTCGGAATTCATTGTCTGTTAACGCATTCTTTTTCTTCTTTTTTTTTCTTTTCTGGGAATTTTCCGGCGCTGGGGGCAGACTGTGGACTTTGGAGGCTCAAGTGAGCCTCTTGAATAGAATTCCTTCTAAAGCCTCGAAATTAGACTTTTTTTTAGCTGGAATCCTCATGATTCTTTGTAGTTCAACTCCTATTTATGTATAGCAGAAAAGGAATGTTTATGGATTTGGTGATATGCCAGACTGCTGGTTAAGATCCGGAATGGTCAAGAACTTTAAACTCTTTTTAAGTCAATAGTTCTTTTATATTTGACATGACAGTTCTTTTGATTTCCTTTATTATTTTGACCTATTTTTGCAAGTGATAGCGGATAAACTGTCCTGGAATTTGTAAAAGATGGAAATGTTCTGATTTCAAGGAGCTGTTGCTGAAGTTAACTGTGAAATCAACTGGCGACATTTTCACTTTCTACTTTTCACTGATGCTTTGACAGAAGCATATATAAGTAGTTCATTATTCCTTTCCCGCGTTCTACCTCTTGTAATTTGTTTGCACTCCAAGATACTTGTCTATCCTCTGCGCTGTTGTTTTTGTCCGATTCCTCTCGATTACTGTTCACTTGTTCATGCATTCAATAGATTCCTTTAGTAATAACCAAGGAAAATTTTAATTTGATATTAAGTAATGAATTTTATTTACTTGGACTAGTTTGCTTACCTTCTCTTTTTCAGGTGTTGACATGTTGATGAAGGCCGTAGGAAAAGATTGCACGGCATTGTTTAGTATCCTCTGCTAGCTCTTGTTATTTTCCTAGTTTGTAAAACTCATATAGCCGTACTAGGTTCAACTAAAGTTTAATGGGATCTCCTTATCGAATCTGTTAAAGGTTACAAAATGTCGGATTGGTTATACAGAAAGTACATGAAAAGTGGATCCTCTTCTGCCATTGCTGATGGAGCTCCTCTTCCATCAGCAATACTAACATCAGGCTTTATGTGTACCATGTGTACATTATTCTGCATCTGCTAAAGTTATCGTGACCCTCCTCACCCTGCCCTGAGAGAACATATAGGAAATATTAGAAATGGTCTTTGTCCCCAAGGGGATGGTCAATGGTCTAATGGTTGAAGCATAGCAGTAACCACCTTCAGATTCCAGGTTTGAATCATAGTTACAACTATTGGTGTGAGCCCATGTGGTCCAACTTTAGTCGGCATGATTAACTTGGTGACCTGTGCTTGTGGGTTGGATAGACTGCCTGATGGATTAGTCAAGATGCTCGTATTAAGAATTGTGACAGGATGATATTTGACGTAAAATTATGAGCCTTTTCAAAGGCAATTAGGATATATTTTCTTAAATGGATCTGATGAATGGCAGGGCAAAGAACTTTCTACTGTTAGAGTTTGCAAGACTAGTACTCCTTGCTTAGAATTTGAATTTTTCTTTGTTTCATCAAAACTTGCATTCTTTAACACTATGTTCAGACAAATACCATGCCTGGGTTAATGCTGAATTTCTATTGGAGAAGTGTCTTGTGGGCATTTTGGATGACAGCAAATGAAGAATCCTTGTTTCATGAGCTCTCTTTTATGGCAGAGATCTCTCCATTGTATCAGATGAGCATTGTCACTACAAGCAGATGACTTGAACAGAAGACATTCGCTTCTTTTGTGGAAAAGACTATAAGCCCATAGTACATCGGACTAACCATTCTATAGAAAAGGAGTTTGATTCTCTATAAACTTTATGACAAAGCGACATATCCTTTTTATTAATTTCATAATAAGAAATAAATAGAGTAAAAATTTATTCCTCCGGTTGAACACCTGCTCAAGTTTCTCTTATTTTTCTTTCCTTTGAATTATCTTCTGTTATGTATTCATTATTTGGCTATTGTGTACTAATTTTAATTGCTTGTCTGAACTCTGAATGATGTTGTGTTTCTTTATCAGTAAGCAAATTGAGAATGCAGTTTATAAACTGAAACCTAAAGAGTGATTTATTTCACTTTACCCATTGGAATTAGTTGTTTCTGGCTATTCTGGGGTGCTGCCACTGAAGAGAACAGAGCAGTATATATACAAGCCTATTAAGCTTTTATGAGAAGACAGTTTCTTCTTTTTTAGGAAGGCCATAAGCCAGAAACACTTTAGGGGTATGCGTTTGAAGAGGAGTTGGAATTGATTAGAGATACATTCCTAACAAAGGGATTGTGAGATTGTACAGTGACCAGAAAAATTAGACAGAAAGACTAAAAATCCAACTAAGTGACTAAAGTGAGAAGATTAGTTATGTAATTTATATTGAGTTAATACCCTAAAATCCGTCTAAACTATACAATCTTTGTCAGTTGCCTACTAAACTATCGCATGTCCCCGAAGACCCATGAACTATATCTCCTTTCACAATAAGCCCCCTCGTCGCATTCTTACTAGTGCATGTAATACACTCTCCAAATTATTTTTAAAATATGCCATGTGGCAATCTACATGAATGTTTCTTTATCTTAATCTAAAAAACATACTTAAATAAGATTTTAGTACACTTTATTATATCATTGTAAAAATAAAAAAGGGGACTAGGGCTAAAACTAGTGGGTCAATTGTAAAAAAAACTCATTTTCTCTTTGCTCTCATCAGAGAATGGCTACACTCAGTAGCAATTTTCTCCATTAATCTTAGTTCTAACCTTGATTGCATTGTCTATTCTTGCTTCCGTTCGAAAATCGGGATAAAAACTAGAGTTTCTGCTCCTAAATCGGTATAGAAGATTAGGATTTTCATAGAACTGAATTCTAAAGATTGTTGAAACGGGATACCTAAATTGTTAAAGAAGATACACATGGGTCCTATTTCTTCTTTCCCCAATTTTTTGAAAGGTATTAAACTTTCATGCTCTACAAACACTTGAAGGGTGTCCCTTCTTTCAAATAGATTTAGGTAAGAAATGAAGGTAGGATAAAACGAGAAAGATAAGAAAAAAAATAAAAAATGATAAGAGAGAAAATTTCAAATGAAGAAAGGTGAAAAAATAAGGAAAGTGAAATATAAAGAAAAAGAGAAGAAAATAAAAAGAAATATAAATTTCAGAAAGAAGGGCTAATTAGCTATTAGACCCATTTTAATGGGTTTTTTTTTAGCCCTCCCGCGCTCTTGGGCGATTTATTACACACATAAATGCCACATAAGCAAAGAGGAAATTTTATTATGAAGGGGATATAATTCAATTTTATTAAGAAGGGGATATAGTTCCAAGGAAATTTTCGGGAACATGCGATAGCAGTAGACATCTGACAAAAGTTATATAATTTAGACGGATTTTAGGGTATTAAAATAATAATAATTTTAATATTTCATCCTTCAAGAAACATGAAAAGTTTGAAATATGCTAGTACAATTTTATATATTACTTCTTGACTATCTAAGAATCAAGATTAAAGTCCACATAGTAAAGGAGAGGAAGTTCAACTAGATCCACACTTCCTTGAAAGCAATAGTACACAAGTCTCACAGCAGGCATCTAATTCATAGTTTTAAGCAATCACATAGGTAAAATACAGCAATTGCCTCACAGTGGTAGCTTGAAAAGTATGAAATTAACATTGCAAAAAAACTCTATTGACCATTACAAAAGCTCTGAGTGTACTTCTAAGCAACAGGGGTAACCTTAACTTCATCCACAACAGGACCACAAAGAGATCCATAGTCATTGATCTTTGTATGGTAATAAGAGCTGTAGAAAGTAATTCTTGTCCTGTCAGCAATAGCTGTGAACTTGAAGCTAACAGTCTTAAAGCTGCCTTTTCCTTGTGACTTAAAGGGAACTTTGAATGTCTCTTTAGCAGCGAATGCTTCAACCATCATATCGCCATGGCAACCGTTCTTTGCATCACCAACAGTGAACGCGAAGGCGTACACCTTCTTAGGGACTGTCCTAATGATTTGGGCAATGGCACTTTCTCTCCCTGCAAGTAGTTCAACTGCAGCTCGGCCAAACGGAACATTGAAATGAGCTGAATCCAAGAATTTCACTGCTTTGAGTGACTCAATGATCCAGCCTGGAAGTGGGGATGTCAAATCTTCCTGTTTGGGAGGGAGAAGAACTCCGTGCGAAGAGTTCATCAAGAGGTGAGGTCCTTCTTCAAAACCAGGATTTTTAACCAAGTTCACTGCAGGACACCAAAGAGCAAAATCAAGAAATCAAAAATTTCACACTTGCACCCCAACAAAATCCTTCATATATTGGATACATGGTTATAAATGTATTATTTCACTAGAATATGCCACAGAAATCATGGAAGGCATATTAAACATAGAAGTGAAAAGAAACATTCAACATATCAAAAACTTTATAACTTTGTATAGAATCCATTGATTCATTCAAATTTGGAGTCTATTTGTTTTTCTTCCATATGCCTTGCACATGGATCCCAGGGTACAACAAGCAATGATATCAAAATATAGTAACCTTCGGAAAAACAATTGAAATAAATAAATCCAACAATCAATCAACTACAACTCAAACTAGTTGGGTTAGCTACACAAGTCCTCTATATCCATTTCGCTTTTCTTGGTCCATCTCATTCCAAAGAAAGTTAAAATATCTAAGAACAGATATCCATTTGATAGGACTTCTTCGTATACCTTTGAAGTATTAGATCCACAAATAGTACTTCTTTAACATTACCTTTGATCTTATAATGACAATCACTAAAAAGCCAGATAAAAGCATAAATAAGGTCCGAAAATATACCTCTGGTAGGGTGAGGAGGGAAAAGTTCTTTGATAGCCACAGCATCCAAGAGTGGACCACAAGCTGGATCCTCTTGAACTCCAGGATTATGAAAGATAACTTTAACTACATTAGAAGTAGCATAGAAACCCCAAGCATAGGTATCACCGCCATTACTGCTATAAAGGGTCTGCAAAGGAAGGTCCCCGGTTTGAGGAGGTACCGACACCCTCAAGACCTCATCTTGAGCACAGGTTCTTGATGCTCCAAATGTGAGTGCATACAAAGAGCCTTTCTTTACTGGAATTGTTTGCGAAATTGAGGCATCATTCCCGAGCCTCACGGCATGGACACCATGGGCGACTGGGAAGTACATCCCACCGGGCTGTGGCCCACCGGAGATGTACTCCACAAAGCCGTTGATTTCCCACTTAGGCAAAGCATATTTGCCTACAAGTACTGTTTTTTTCTTGAGGTCTTTTGGCTTTGGCTGCTCTTCAAAATTCCCATTTGGAAGTAGTCCTGAAAATAGAATATTTAATCAATCATCAACTGTAACATAGCTATCCAAGAAAACGTTCATTATATAAAAACCCTGTTCTCTTGAGCACATATACAACCTTCGCCAGAGGTGGATGCAATGTAGTTCCAGCATTTTTTAGGCGGAACATACCATATGTGAATTATCACTACAACTTCAACAATACTAAGTTCTGAAGCCATAATTGCAAGACCACTACAGATTTAATGGTGAGAAAATAAATATCGAAACCATAAAAATAAAAATATTGAATCCGCTTCTGCGTTACCCTTTAAAAAGAAAAACCCCATCAAGCAAACAAGAGTAACATACTATGTAAAAGTAGAAATCCTAACAGAATGTTCTTTACACAATGTTGAGCACAAAAGATACAGAAACAAACAAGAGCAGCTTACTTTTTATGAAGAAGAAAGCAGCTCAATAAAATTTCAGAACTAAACATTTTTTAATACATAAGAGGATAATATAAAGTTAACAGTCAATAACCAGTGGAGTAGCTGGAAGGTAAGACTTCTTGGTAGGAGCTAGTTACAAGATTGCATTTTTAACACTAAAATAAGTAATCAAAATGACAATATTAAGTACTAATAGGAAGTAAATTATAGCTTAGATTACCATATTAAAAGCTACAATCTTTGAGGTTTATAGTACCTTCAAGAGGAGGAGCTGGGCGAACGGCAGAGACAGTAAAAAGTAAGGAGAAAAGAATCAAGACTGAAACCTTCGCCACCATATTTGCAGGGAGAAGTAGTAGAAAGAAGGAGGAAGAAAGAGGGTATATAAAAGGGTTTAAGGAATAAGGACTAGTGTTCTTCACTTGTCCCTATGTTCCATTTATCTCACTGTCGGTCTTGTTTAAAACTATCACATTTTCTATAATTTTCTATAATAGAAAAAATTTAACTTCAAAAATTTCATTTTATTATATAACATATTACTATAATTCAATATTGAGATCACAAATTTTAAAGTCTTTTTGATGTGTTCAAAAAATTTTGTTCTTCTAAATTTTATGTCCAATTAAATAACATCGCATACGATGGATTGGAGTATGTAATAGTACCACCCAAAGAATAAAGAAAGAGATAAAGTATGATGGGTGCATAGGCGACAATTTAAATTTTAAAATTTATGAATTTACAATGATGTTAAGTTAATATTATAATAAAACTTAATTCGCATATGAACATTTATAAATATTTAATATATATACAAAATAAAAATAAAAATTATAATAGTAGATCTGCCCCTGGTTTGGATGGGGACCAGGGGTAGATGGAGCTTAGAATTATCGGGTTGAGTAGGATCAATAGGTGGCGGAGCCACATGCACCCAAGGGGTGTCACCGACACCTCCTTCGTCGAAAAATTATATTATTTAGCTTGATAATTTTTTAAAAAATATGTACATATACTATATAATGACACTCCTTGACTTCTTGGTGAGTTTATTTTTTGAGAAAAGACATAAATTGACCATTAAACTTGTATAGAAAAATCATTTACACACTTAAACTTTACAGGTGATCCAACACACCACAATTCTAATTTGAATTAAATTTAGTTATCCCTAAAAACTGACTTGGCAAAGAATATGTTATCAAATTCTTACACGTGCATGAAAGGAAAGAAAAAAGTTAGAAACTGACTTACAGTCACACAACTATTCAAGATCTAAAAATATTTATTTTTTTTTTAAACTCCGGGTCCACTTAAACGAAATTGAAACGGGGTGAGTAATAGATATGAACCATAATTTAAAATGTTGAACCGGGGGAGAGAGGAGGCTATGGACAGAGAATTGAGGGAGCCATTCAAGGCACTGATAATTTTGACCGAATGTCGAAAGACCGGTCCCTCTGCTTTAGATACTTTGAACACTTTTTCTCCGTAATCCATGCAATAAAACATAAACAAATGAGATTTTGCATTATTCTATTTCTTTGAGCACTGCAGTTTAAGCGCGCGAATAGAATCAAATCTACTAAAATAATTCTTTAATACTCATAGACCATAGTGGAGTACTTTTTCACAGATAGATTAATTTTTCGTTAACAGAAAAGATTTGGAGTGTCAACAGAAGGTCATCCAAAAGCTCCTATGTTTAGATCAGTGGATAATACGTTGTTTATACTCATTCTACGTCAATCATTGTTCTTTATAGTACTAGTATTATACTAATTAAGTCAATCACAATTCTAAAATAAAATAAAAAAGTAGAAAATAAGGACTGGTCTAATAAATATTTTGAGATTAATCACTATTTTAATTTAAGTAATTACAAGAAACATACAGCTCACTGGTAGATTCAAATTTTCTTTCTCTTTTCACACATACGAAAATATGATATGGATAAGCAGAGGTGCAGTCAAATTTCAAACTTATGGGTTCGGGATACTAATCATTTGAAGTTATCGGATTCTAAATTAATAATATATACATATTCAATAAAAATTTTAAGATAAATACAAGGTTCGAACCAAAACTATTAGGTTCGGCCGAACACCGTTGCTATACTCTAGCTCTGCCCATGTGGATAAGTGTAGTTTCCGCCGTGCAAGTGCATGTCCGCGTGAGGTTGCTTAGTGCGTTTGGATAGCCTCTCAATCTTGACTTATGTTACGCGAAAAACGGAAGAATAAATGGTGTTACTGTTTATTGATGTTGATGGTTAGAAAATTGAACAAGAAGCGTCATAAATTATTATTATTATTATTATTATTATTATTATTATTATTATTATTATTGTATGGGGTTAAATTTGGCCCTCAATGTCTCTACGCCGAAGGGTTCGCCCAGTGAGCATCCGCCCACTGATGTAAGGGTACGACTTGGGCGTGAGGACAAATGCGACGCCAGCTAAAACACAGCGTCCTCGCTAGGGGGACGTCGACTATTTGTACTTTTATGATTATTTCGAGGAAGGCCTCCTGATATATAAAGGAGACTTTCCCATTGTAAAGGGGCATCAGTATTATTATCAAAGAATACGACTCTCTCATTTTCTCTTATTTCTCTCTCTATCTCTACATCTAACGAACAATCATTCTCAAGTTCTTATTATCAGATCTACTACAATATTTTCATCTTTTTGTCCTATGTTGTATTATATTTGACTACGATTTACCCCTATTTATTTTTGATTGTTTTAAGCTTATAAAGTATATTGATAACTTTTGAGCCAAACAATTTGGCGCCGTCTGTGGGGAATTCGAGAATCAAAATCATAGTATCCACCTAGAAAACAACCAACAACCATTCTCTACACCACACAAAAAGATGGCCGAAAATAACACAAGATCGAAAGCAATAGTGGATGTTACAACCAATCTCCTTGGTCCTCTCAACGAGGCCAGTAACAAGGGTATCTTGAATGCAACCCCTAGCACCACGCCAGGTATAGAGATCTCACCCTCTCTATCTGAAGATTTGACGACCTTGCACGAAAAAGGAGTTTCCACATCTGCGGCTAAGGAAGCGCCCTCGGTGGTCAAGAAGCTACTGGAATAATGGCTAACAAGTACTCTAAGTGGCTTAGTTGAGAAGTCACTGCAAAGTAACATCAGGTGTATGCCAACGGTAAGCATCACTGTTGCCATGGGTGAACCTGAAGTTGTACGAGCAAATAACAAACCCATCGAAGCACAGGCCAACTACGGTACACTAACAGTCATCCTAAAGAAGATGGAAGAAATGGAGAACGAAAACAAGGCTCTTCGTGACTAAATGAAAGAGCATCAGGAGAGGGTAGACAAGATCCCTGATGCTCCCAAGTTGCTACCAAAATGCGACGTGGGAAGATTCGTCGAACAACCATATACCTAAGAAGCTGCTCCTCACCCTATCCCAAAAACCTTAAAGATGTCGCCCTACTTAAGGGTATATGACGGAACCACAGATCCTGAAGATCATTTGATCAACTATGTCACTGTCATGAAAGGTAATGACCTATCGAAAGAGCAGGTACCATCGGTGCTGCTGAAGAAGTTCGGTGAGACGTTGGCGGGAGGGGCCCTAACGTGGTACTCCCAGCTACCAGCTAAGGCAATATCAACGTTCGAGGAAATGGCGAATAAGTTCGTCACCGCCCATGCAGGAGCAAAGAAAGCCGAAGCAAGGGTCAACGACATCTTCGCCGTCAGGCAAACCGCATGGGAAGGACTTAGGGACTTCCTGGCCAGGTTCAACAGGGTAAGGATGAGCCTGCCAAACGTATCGGAAGGTATGGCAGTCGCCGATTTCTAGAACGGGCTAAACAAGGACGGTTCGAGGGCGACCAAGAAACTACTAAGCCGTCTCATGAAATATCCCCCTACCACATGGGAGGAAATCCACAACGCCTATTTCACTAAGGTACGGGCGGACGAGGATGATCTTAATGGGCTGACCCAACGGTTAACAGCGACACACTCAGAGACGAGGAGGGATCGACGCAATGAAGGATGGCGAGAACAACTCCCACGCTCCAACAAAGACCGGCACCATCCATACACCAGATCCTCCCATCCACCACCAAGGCATATGGATGCTCTACAGCGATATGTCGCCCTACTCCGAAACGAAAGAGGTACACCTCCTTTATTATCTGCCCATAACTTTTCTGTGTCTCCTTCAGAGATAGTGTACGCACTGGAGAAGCTGGGCACCAAGGTGCAGTGGCCATAAAAGATGAAATCAGGCCCCGCTACAAGGAAATCAAATGTCCTATGCGAGTTCCATCAGGAACGGGGACACAACATCAAAGACTGCATGGGCCTACGGCAAGAAGTGGTCAGGATGTTGAACCAGGGATACATGAGGGAACTGCTCAGTGACCAAAAATAAACTTTGCGCGCGGACGGGAAAAACCTCACGGGCCTCCAAAGCCGTCTTCCCCAGCACGCACGATAAACATGATCATCGGAGGCGACGACGACTCAGCAATCAACCACGTCAAGTTCGCCACCACGCACAAACTAAAACGGACCGTCTCCCATGAACGGTATGATGACTTCGAAGAAAGTATCACCTTCGATAAGTCCAATGCCGATGGTTTGTCTTTCCCTCACTACGATGCTTTAGTTATCACTTTGCGTATCGTTGATACGGATGTTAAAAGAATCATGGTTGACGACTGAAATGGCGCCTGTATTATCCACCCGAGGGTCCTCGTACAAATGGGACTCGAGGGTAAGCTAATACCGTGTTGCATAACACTAACTGGTTTTAACAATGCAGTGGAACGGACATCCGGAGAAATACTACTGCCCGTTTTAGTAGGAGGGGTTACGCTGGAAACCACTTTCCATGTAATGAATCAGGAAACAGCCTACAACGTCATCATAGGACGCCCATGGATACATGTCATGCGAGCGGTCCCTTCAAGTTTTTACTAAGTGATCAAATTCCCCAACCCGTGGGGGGTATTCAGCATTCGAGGTGAGCTGCGCACCGCACAGGAATGCTACAAATAGCTCAAGATTGCACCCACACCAAACAGCTAAAAAGGGCAAGTGCAGAAGCATAGCAATCAGCCATGTCGGGGACTAGACGTCATCAAAGACCCCGACGTTGTGGTATCCTGTAAAGCAACGGTCGAAGATCTCGACCCGGTCCAGTTGGACGACATCGACCTCACAAAGAAAGCCTACATCGGGCACGGCCTCACCAACCCGAGTAAGTATCGTGAATTCCTAACTAACCATGCAGATTTGTTTGCTTTTTCCCATTCAGATATGCTGGGAATCCCGAGAGACATCGCCACCCACAAGCTGAACGTCGATCCATTACATCCGCCCGTGCGACAGATAAGAAGGAAATTCAACGCCGCCATCAATGAAGCGGTCAGCGAGGAGGTAGACAAATTACTGGCCAACGGTTCCATCAAATAATCAAAGTATACCCAATGGGTCGCCAATGTCGTCATGGTCAAAAAGAAAAATGGGAAGTGGAGAATGTGTGTGGATTTCACTAATCTGAACAAGGCATGTCCGAAGGATTCATTCCCACTACCCCATATTGACCAATTGATCGACGCCACCGCGGACATGAATTGTTAAGTTTCTTAGATGCCTACTCCGACTACAATCAAATCATGATGGCCGAGAAGGACCAGGAGAAAACAACGTTCATCACCCACCAAGGGACATACTGCTACAAGGTAATGCCCTTCGGGCTAAAAAATACAGGGGCTACGTACCAAAGACTGGTCACCAAAATGTTCAAAGAACAACTCGGTAAGACCATGGAGGTCTATATCGACGATATGTTGGTGAAGTTGGCAAATAAAGAAGACCACGTCGACCACTTGAAAGAAGCCTTCGAAATACTAAGAAGGTACGGGATGAAGCTGAACCTCGAGAAATTCGTCTTCGGCATAGCCTCAGGAAAATTCTTAGGATTTCTCATATCTCAACGAGGCATCGAGGTCAACCTAGATCAGATCAAGGCGATAGATGCAATACCTGAGATTCTGAACAGCAAAAAACAGGTACAAAAGTTGATGGGGCGAAGAGCCGCCCTATCCAGATTCATCTCACGGTCATCCGACAGGTGCCATAAATTCTTCAATGTGTTGAGAAAAGACAACGGATTGCAATTGAACGAGGAATGCGTCGAAGCCTTGAAAAAATTGAAAGCATACCTATCTTCACCACCACTACTGGCTAAAGCGAGCCAGGGCGAACCCCTGCTGGTATATCTGGCCGTCTTCGAGGTCGCCGTTAGCGCAGTCTTGGTCTGCAAAAATGAAGGTACGCAATCTCCTATTTACTATATTAGCAAAACCTTAGTGGATGCCAAAACACGGTATCCACACCTTGAAAAATTAGCCCTGGAATTGGTCGTAGCTTCACGAAAGCTCTGACCCTATTTTCAATACCACCCCATAAAAGTAGTAACGACCTTTCCCTTGAGAAACGTCTTACATAAGCCCGAATTATCAGGCAGACTCGCCAGATGGTCTATAGAGCTCAGCGAGCACGACATCTCGTATCATCCGAGAACCACCATTAAGTCATAAGTACTTGCCGACTTTATAGCCGATTTCAGCACAAAATTACTGCCAGAGGCGGAACTGGAGGCACGTCGTACCCCCTCCAACACCGACTTATGGACTCTGTAAACTGACAGTGCCGCTAATGCCTCGGGATCAGGACTGAGACTCGTTCTTGAGGTCCCCACGGGTGAAATAATTTGCCAGTCCATGTGGTGTCCCGAAATGACTAACAATGAGGCAGAGTATAAGGCCGTTATTATAGGTATGAAACTAGCCATCAAATACGGGGCTCGACGGCTCGTTCTCCACTGCGGCTCCCAACTCGTAGTGAACCAGGTCATTGGGACTTACCAAATCAAGGAGCAGAGATTGCAGAAATATCAGTTAGAGGTCCACAGACTAATGGCTGAGTTCGACGAGTGCCGCTTCGAACAAATTTCGAGGGCACGGAACGTCAAAGCTGACGGCTTGGCAAAATTGGCCACAACCACTAAAAACTTTGACAGAGAAAGCATGGTCACCCTCTTCCATTCAGCCATTGATCACACTGAGGTACTTTCTTTAAATTTGACTTGGGACTGGCGCAACCAATTTGTATCCTATCTGCAGGATGGTACACTCCCACTCGACAAAAAGGAAGCAAAAAAGCTCCGCGTATAGGCCGCTAGGTATTGCCTGATAAACCACGAGCTCTACAAAAGGACGTTTGGCGGACCCCTAGCCAAGTGCTTAGGGCCGCACCAAACGAGACCAGTACTCTAAGAGGTACACGAGGGTCACTGCGGTGCCCATACAGGTAATCGTGCCCTCGTACGCTGCATAATACGAGCCGATTATTATTGGCCCACCATGAAAAAAAAGGCAGCGGAATACATTCGCCGATGCGAACAATGTCAGAAGTATGCCCCCATGATACACCAACCAGGAGAGCCCCTCCACTCAGTAACTTCCCCGTGGCCTTTCATCAAATGGGGAATGGATATAGTCGGTCCCCTGCCAGCAGGACGAGGAAAGGTACGATTTCCATTAGTTTTAACTGACTAATTCTCCAAGTGGGTAGAAGCAGGTGCGTATGCCAAATACATGAATAAGAAGTCATTGCCTTCATATGGAAGAATATCATCTGCCATTTCAACATCCCTAAAGAAATCAGTTGCGACAACGGACGATAGTTCGTCGTTCAGAAGATGACAGAATTCTTCGACAAATGGCACATTAAGAGAATACTCTCCACGCCATACTACCCCGCCGTCAACGGCCAAGCAGAGTCTTCCAACAAAACAATATTGAACATACTGTAAAAGAAACTCGAGGAAGCCGAAGGGCTATGGCCCGAGCTACTACCGGAAGTATTGTAGGTGCATCGGACCACACCAAAATCCTACACAGGAGAAACGCCATATCTACTGGTCTACGAAACCGACGCAGTCATACTAGTCGAAGTCGGCGAACCAAGCTTGAGGTATTCACATACCAGTAGAACAGAGAACGACGTAAATAGGCTACAAGACCTCGACGAGGCCGGGGAAAGAAGAGAAATGGCCCACATAAGAATGGTGGCTCAGAAACAACAAGTCGAAAGATACTACAACAAAAGAGCCAAAGTAAGACCACTCAAAGTGGGAGACTACATCATCAAAGCCAAAACATTGGCATCAAAAGATCCAAGTGAAGGAAAATTGGCACCAACTGGTACGGACCCTACAAAATCACAGCAGCATCAGGTAAAGGAGCATTCCAATTAGAAACAATGGAAGGAAGAACTCTCCAAAATAATTGGAACGTCGCCTACCTCAAGTATTTCCATTTATAAAAGGCGTCTCCCGAGTCGCACTCTTTTTCCCTTACCCGAGTTTTGTCCCAATTGGGTTTTCTCGGGGTGGTTTTTAACGAGACGGCAGAGGGCACACCTGGAGATATTTGCAAAACGAGTTTATCATGCCAGCCACTACATGCGCTCTCCTGGATGACATGATAAAAGGACTGGACTAGCATGATCTCCAATGTATGAACGGCTAAGGCCATCTCTAATATATGAATGACTAAGGCCATCTCGAATGTATGAATGGTTAAGGTCATCTCCAATGTATAAACGACGAAGGCCATCTCCAATGTATGAACGGCTAAGGCCATCTCCAATGTATGAATGGCTAAGGCCATCTCCAATGTATGAACGGCTAAGGCCATCTCCAATGTATGAACGGCTACGGCCATCTCCAATGTGTAAATGGCTAAGGCCATCGTCGTCAATAAGTCGACCCAGCTCGACTACGAAAAATGAGCAATTCGACGACAGTCTACATCCATTTCCAACGCGTAAATGGCTAAGGCCATCGTCATCAATAAGTCGACCCAGCTCGACTACGACAAACGAGTAATTCGACGACAGTCAAAGTTACATACATGGCTACGGCCATCTCCAACGTGTAAATGGCTAAGGCCATCGTCGTCAATAAGTCGACCTAGCTAGAATACGACAAACGTGTAATTCAACAACAGTCAAAGTTACGTACATGGCTACGGCCATCTCCAACGTGTAAATGGCTAAGGCCATCGTCGTCAATAAGTCGACCCAGCTTGACTACAACAAACGAATAATTCAACAACAGTCGAAGTTACGTACATAGCTACGGCCATCTCCAATGTGTAAATGGCTAAGGCCATCATCGTCAATAAGTAGACCCAGCTCGACTACGACAAACGAGTAATTCAACGACGGTCGAAGTTACGTACATGGCTAAGGCCATCGACAATATTGTGGCTAAGGCCATCGTCATCAATAAGTCAACCCAGCTCGACTACGACAAACGAGTAATTCGACTACAGTTGAAGTTACGTACATGGCCAAGGCCATCGACAATATTGTGGCTAATGCCATCGTCGCCAACAGTCGCCAACCCTGTTCGACTACGACACAAGGCACGTAAATAACAGATGAAGCGATGCCATTATTAGCTAAAGCCACCACTATTTAGCATCGAAGCTGCCTCCCATCGGCGGATAACACAAACAACGTTCGAGAAGCACACTGAGAATCCTATAAGTAGGCGAGCATCTGCTCTGCGGAGACGAGATACCGAAAATAAAAGATACAAAAGGAAAAGAATAACAACAAAAGTATAACTTTCATTATCATCCAAAAATGCATGTACAAAAGGACCCATTTACACTTCCAAATACAAAAAAACAAAATGTATACAAGTCCTAAGGGGCTTCACCATTTTGCTCATAGTCCCCCGCCGGACCTCCATCTCGTCCACTACCGCCCCCGGGTTGATAAGTTGTAGAGATCTAGGACCCGGACCCTAGATGGTTAATGTCTTCGGAATTATAGCCCGCCCGGTCTGGGGAGTCAGAATTATACCCGCAGGCTTCGCGGGCGACGTGAGCTATGCGACGTTGCTCCAAGACCTTCGCCTCAGTAGCTCGACCCGCAGCTAAGAATTCATTGAGTACGACTAGCTTTGCCTCGGCATACACCTACATTTCATGCGCCTCACGATGCGCATCCTCATTAGACCTTGACGCAGCAGTCTGCTTAAGGGCTTCAATCTCAGCTGCCTTGGTATCAAGCTCGGCAGTCAAGGCAGCGACCTTGGCTCGTAAATCAGCGGCTTCCGCCGCTACCCCACAATCGATCTCCAGTTCCTCTTCCTTCGACTGGAGAAGAGTCTCCAGCTCAATGTTCTGAGCCAAAGTGGCCATCAGCTGCTCATCAACTTGCTTCAGCTCAACCACCCTCAGCTTCAACTGGGCCTCCAACTACTCCAGGCCCTCATGGAAAACCCAAAATTTTGGGTCCTGCTTGAGTAGGTCCGTCAGCGCCTGATGCTTGTCACGACACCGCTGATATTTCTTTACCATCTTATTAAAAGTGGCTGCCTTCCTTTGCGCTCGCCGCCTCCTCTCTACCTCCAAGATGAGAGTCTAAAAAAGAGAAAAAAGAGAAAGGCAAGTCAGTATGCATCAAAGTTAACTTTACGGCACACGAAGAAAATCGAAAACTACCTACAAGGCCGCGACAGCGACCCTCCGGGATAGTTTCCCGTCACTAACACCTTTTAGCAATTCAAGTTCAATGGCCACACATAATAGGGTCATATCCATGGAGGCCTGCTCGCTGTGTTGCAAGAGGTTATACCCTCTTGGGACCAGAATTCGGCGGTTGGATCTACCTGCCGTCATCCCTACGCGGGCCGGACCCCTCGTTAACATATCTGCACCTGCATGGTTGGCCTCAGGGTCCACCCTCTCGGCACGATCGCCCCCTTCTCCAACAGTAGCCGACGAGCCACTCTCCGAAATGCGGGCTGGGCTGGCGTCGGGAACTGCCCTCCCTTGGGGAGCTTGCGAGTTATCAACCGGCGTCTTTTCCTCTCTGGCGGCTCCTCATCCTCAAAAGTCTCCTCCACAGGCCGCGGGGATGACATTGAAGGAGTCGCTTCGCTTGTGGACACCGCCACAGGCACAACCTCATGCTGAGGAACCCGAGGAGCGCCATCACTTAGCGAGCCACAGGTTATGTCTCCACCCTCGGAGTCAGTCCCCGCCCTAGGCGAGGTAACGACGTTCTTCTTCTTCTTAGGGGCGCTCCGACCTGCCAACACGAATAAGTCAAGTAACAAAACCTAAGGGAACCTCCAAACCTTAGCCAAAGAATTACCTGACGGACCGTATCGTTCACGAAACGCAGCCCAGGTACGACATTCTTCAGCATAAGGAATCATTCTTTCCACCCACAATTTAATATTTTCAATGAACTGGGGTGGAGAAGCCCTCGCTACAGAAAAAAAAGAAAAAGAAAAAATCAAAGAAATCACAGTGGCCATATGGTCAAGGTCGCAAGCAGTCATGAATTCTACAAATAAAGGTAATTACGTTCTGGATTCCATCTTTCCGAGAATCCTTCGGGATTCGACACCAGGTGTTCCGTCCTGATGTAGAAGTATTTACGCCAAAAGCGACGGTTGGTTTTGTCGTCGGCTTTAACAACCAAGCCCCTCGTGCCATGACTTTTCAACTGCAGCATGGTACCTCTCAGGTAACCAGGGCTGAACAACTGTAAGAGGTGGTGAACCGAGACGCTGCACTCAGCCTTGGCCGCATATGTGGTCATAATACGGCACACCTTCAAGGTGTAAGGAGTAAGTTGAGCTGGACACACGTTGAAAAAATGGCAAAGCTCCTCCGTTAGGGGGTAGATTGAAAGACTATAACCGATCAAGAACGGGTACTCGTAGAATCTGCAGTACCCAGGCCGATGCACATTGGTATAGTCCGTCCCAACCGGAACCATTTCCACGTGGTCCGGAATGTGGTGCGTCTCTCGTAGATCATCTAAGTGGGATTGTAATAAATCACTATGCTCCCAGGGAAGGGCTGGGCTTTTAGTTGGAAAATCCCTGCGAATATGCATCTCCTTCGGGAGGACGTTGTCTACACTAAGAGGAACAAGGGCCTTCCCTGCCTTTTCCTCTTCGCCATCGGAAGAGGGCGGAACCCTAGATGGGGCATTATCTTTGGTCTTTTTACTACTATGGCCATGTTTTGTCATGTTATCCTATGTAAGAAACGAAGCACTAACGATAGAAAGTGTGGTTTCAAAGAAGTGGGAGAGTCTCGCACGAAATAGCGGTTGCTAGAAAGAAAGGTAAAAAAGGAAGCCAGAAAAGGTTTTCAAAAGGTTCGAAAGATGAAATGGATAGAATCTTCCCTCTATTTATAGGGTTAGGATGCATAGAAATCGAAGAGGCATGATTCAAAACGGGCGCGGCAAACCAGAACATCACATCATCCTCTGAACCGCCTCGGGAGTAAGTATAATTATGACGCATGCGGGCGATGACGTTATTTCGAAAAGGGAGCCACGCGTCAGCAGCTCGCGATGCCATACATTTCACCTCATTCACTTCACCGCCTCCATAGTGAGGTCAAATTTTCTAAAGACGAGGTTTGCATTTCCGCCCATTGAAGACGTCTACCGGATACGCCTCCAATGAGCGGAGGGACTAACTGTATAGGGTCAAATTTGGCCCTCAATGTCTCTAGGCCGAAGGGTACGCCTAGTGTGCATCCGCCCAATGAAGTAAGGGTACGACTTGGGCGTGAGGACAAAGGCGACGACAACTAAAACTCAGCGTCCTCGCTAGGGGGACGTCGACTATTTGTACTTTTATGATTATTTCGAAGAATGCCTCCTGCTATACAAAGGAGACCTTCTCATTGTAAAGGGGCATCGATATTATTATCAAAGAATACAACTCTCTCATTTTCTCTTATTTCTCTCTATCTATACATCTAACGAACACTCGTTCTCAAGTTCTTATTATCAGATCTACTACAATATTTTCATATTTTTTTCCCTAGGTTATATTATATTTGATTATGATTTACCCCTATTTATTTTTTATTGTTTTTAAGCTTATAAAGTATATTGATAACTTTTGAGCCAAACAATTATTATTATTATTATTACTATTATTTATTTATTATCTGTCATAAAATATTTTGGGTTTATGTGATACTTTTTGTTTTTATTCTAAAAAAATTAACACGGTTAAATGCTTGCAAACTCTATAGATTTAACTTTTTATTTTTATTTTTAATGAGATGTTCTTATATGAATGATAAAATGAATAAAATATCATACTATTCTAAGAGCACCTATAGGATGTTACAAAAATAAACTTGAGTGTCTAACGAGAGGCAAATATATAAATATAACATGAAAGAGCGAATTAAGTGGTTAATATCATATAGCTTCAACTAAGATAATAATTGTAAATGTTATTTTAACAAGTACTTATACAGACTAAATTAATAAATACATATCATGTCTTTCATAAAAACTTAGTATTTTCTAGCCATGGTAAAATAATATATATTTACTCTAATATAATATTAAATTGTTACTAATTAACCAATGCAACAACAACAGATTCATTATTATCTCATGGGGTCTGAATAATTAACCAATGTAATTTAATATAAATATCGTGTATGAATAAAAAAGAATTAATAAAAAACTAGTGGTGAGACAATAAGTTGATGACAGTATTTGGAGTTACATGGATTTGGGGATTGAAGATGATGGGATCCGAAGTTCTGGGGCCCATTTTGGTGTTTAACTAAAAATGTAGGGGTTTGTTGCCGTGATTTACTCTTTGCCATGTGAAATTTGGGACATTATTTTCCTCCCTGACCCACAACTCTATATCTTTCCCGGTCCTCCACATGGGGGTTGTACATTTATCATTGCATTTCTTTTCGTTATTATTATTATTACGGAAAAGGTTCAAATGTGCCGTTAACCATATGAAATAGGATAAATATTTTTGTTTTATTAGTTTGGCTTAAATATATCCAAAACGTTTAATAATTGTGCAATTTTGCCCTTATTAGATGGAAATCATATTTTCTTTTCTTTTTTTAATTTACTATACCAAATCCGACTTAAAAACAACCTACCCGATTCATCCTAATTCTAAAAGACCCAAAACATAATCCCTATTGCTCCAGCCCTTCCCCACCTTTTTCCCGTAAAAATATTATGGTATAGTTAATTTTTACACTGGTCAATCAAAAATAGTCAATGTTTACCAAGTCAATAAAAAATAGCCAATATTTTGCTGCAACAGGGACCGGTCCCGTATAATTTACGGGAGTTCTGGTGCATTTGTGTACGAATTCCAACATATTATGCTGGACCGGTATACTTTGCTAACTCCTGTAAAATTTGCGGGAGACTGGAGTATCAGTACTCCAAACTCCAGTATATTATACTGGATATTTATACTTGCTGGAACTCCCGTAAAATATGCGGGAGTTCAAGCATACTTCTGCTGGAACTCCCGTAAAATTTGCGGGAGTTCAAGCATACTTATGCTGGAACTCCCGTAAAATTTGCGGGCGTATTTTCCGGATTTTGAACAGTGTTTTTGCTCAGATTTCTCTATACATAAAAAGTGGCTAAATTTCGATAACTTTTGAAACTTGGCTATTTTTCAACGACTAGTGGTAAATCTAGCTATTTTTAAATTTCTCTCCCTTTTCCCACTTCCTTCTGTCATCTTCTTCCTAAACGTTCCCCACCCCTTTAGAAAAGTGGCTTGAGACCACTGCCACATGCTATTTATTACAAAACAATGCTAAATCTAAATCTAGTCCATAATATATTTATTTCATAGACGACCACTGCTGCTTCTTTAATTTCCTCTTATATGTAGTATAAAAAATTGATAAATCGAATAAGAATCAATTGAATTGATGGTATCATCTATTTTGTTCAATAGCAAGTCACATGAGTGCCATGTGAAGCTATTAAACTGAAAAATTCTATAATAATTAGCAAGTGAAAGTATCATTTTGTAATATTTTATAATCATATTATTAAATTCAATAAATAATCTAACCACATTGCTTATTGATGGTATTTAATGAAAAAACTTACATTAATTCTGTACATGAAAAACATACACCCTCACAAAGAAGAAAGAAAAAGGAAATTAAGAAACAGTAGTGAAAGTGGACAATACAGTAGAAATTAATTATGTAATCTAGCTTATAAATCTCAGTGCAATTCCGTTTTTCAGGTTGAGCACCATTGCTTGTGACCAGGAACCCAATTAGGACATTTTGGGCTAAAATAATTAGCAATAACTCTGGAATTCAGAAGCTCAATAATTGTTGCATACTTCACACACCGTGGCGCTTTGTACTAATTAATTGAAGCACCATTGCTAATAGCATAATCCATAAGCTTATCAAATGTGCCATTTTCGACAACCTTTATTTCCAAAAGTCCAATCCAGGAAAGGGGTGGGGAACGTTTAGGAAGAAGATGACAGAAGGAAACGGGAAAGGGGTGGGGGAACTGTCAGGTGTTTGCCATAATTTTCTTACCATATTTGGTTTTCCTATCTCTTGAAGTAAAATGACAATATAATTACCTAAATTGAATTTTTCTTTTTGTAAAAGGAAATTGTAAATTCTTCCATATTTGGCTAGTTCCTTTTTTTGTAGGAAAATGTTTGGACTTCTATAAATTGATGATTCTTCCTTCTCATTCAGTAGCATCCACAATGTAGCCATAGGGGACTTGAGAGTCTTGTTTAGGGAGAGAATTTTACGGGACAAGTGTTAGTGTGTCACTTGTGTTTGCCTCTTCGTGAGGTTGCTCTCTCGATATTTTGTACTCTCTTTTATTATAGTGGATTGCTCATCTCCGTTGTGGACGTAAGTTAGTTGACCGAACCACGTTAAATGTTTGTGTCTCTTTTGGTAGATATCTCTCTTGTTGTGTGATTATCAGTCGTTCAACGTTTGCTTTGCTAGATTCCGCATGACACCTGACTTTTTCGGTCCTAACAGGAACGGGGTTGGGGCGATAGGGATTATGTTTTAGGTCTTTTAAAATTAGGGTTGGTGGGGTCGGGCCGGGTCGGTTGTTTTTAAGCCGGGTTTGGTATCAGTAAATTAAATAAAAAATATGGTTTCCGTCTAATAATGACAAATTTACACAACTATTGGACATATTTGGGCCAAACTAATAACGCGGGCATATTTATCCTATTTCGCATAATTTATGAACATATTTGGACCTTTTCCGTTATTATTATTATTACTAAAGTTACGGATTGTTAACGCGTCGCCATTTAATGATTTCGGCGATTTAATTCTAAGAAATCGCTAAAGTAACTTATAGTTCAACCACATAACCTTCATAACTTCAATGACAAAGAGACTTTAATTAGACTTTAATTTCTGCAATAAATTAAGTATAAGTTGGGGAAATATCTTTAATTTCTGCAAACGTTTTAAAAGCTTGTCTCTAAAAAAAATGTGGAAGAAGGTAGCAAAATTATGAAAATGTCATCTCATCACATTCATCTACATCAATATAAACCACTTACTATCACTGGCGGAGGCAGAATCTCCGGGAAGGGAGTTAAAAAAAAAAAAATTGTAGCTAGTGGGAATTGACCCCCTTGACCACTACGCTATACTTTTGGGTTGTGTTAAGAAGGTCCAAAACTTAATATATAGAGGTAAAAAGTAAATTTTGTCATATATATACAGTGTAATTTTTCGGCGAGGGGTTCCGCCCCCTGCCTCCGCCACTGCTTACTACTAACATTGGCACTATTATAACCAACATTTTAGGCACTGATTTGAAGAGCAGACCATTAATAATATATAATTAGGAGAATTTTTTTCAAAGTTGATTGAATTTGTAAATTGGAAAGGCTTCAACTTCAAGTAAGAGTGAAGTTAGGGAGTCAATATTATATAATCATAAAACTCGACAACAAGCTTATCTCTACAAAAGAAATGTTGCAACTTCAATATTGAACTTAGACAATTTTTTCCTTGGCATTTAAAATTATATGGGCACAGCACCACTTAGGATTTCATATATGTAAATGCTTTTATGAGTTGTTACCTACTCTATGAGTATTTTACTACCAAATTTAATTTGTAGATAATAATAAGGAATTAGAATAAAAGAAGGGCAACTATGAATACGATGCTTCTCCCTTTTCAAATTGCAGTTTCTGAATTTACTTTAGAATATCTTTGAGATGCTTGTAAATGGAGCTTAAATTACGAATTATTACACAAATAAAACTACTCGCAAGTCGCAACAATAAAAAATTAAGAATTAAAAGTGCTAAAGTCATTTAATATACAGAATAAATAAATAGAAAAATGAACTCCCAAATAATATAATCTTTTTACTCTATTTTATGTGACACTTTTTTTTATATGTTCCAAAAACATTGACAAGTTTCTATTTTTTTAAATTATTTAACTTTTAACTTCTTATTTACCCTTAATAAACATATTTATCACTATAATAAACAAAATTCACCCACTAAGGCGACTTTATTGTATAGCGAGTAAGGTTTTATGACTTAATTACTATAAAAGATAAAGTTTAGTTATATTAATGAAAACTATTTTTTTGACGTATTGTTAGTGTAGATAAATTATAGTTACTTCAGTGTTAAAAATAATTGTGACTTAACTATTATATTTGCTAAACTTCAGTGATCATGTAAGAAGTGAAGGAATAAAGTTTTGAACCATCGGAGACGAATCTAAGGCCCCGTTTGATTATAATTTTTGCCAAAATAAATTTGAAATTTATTTTCAAAACTCAAGTTTGGCCATAAATTTTGCTCATATTTTGGCCAAATCCCAAATCAAAAATTTCAAATTCCAAAATCATCTATTGAGCTGAATTTGGCCCAAAATCCCAAAACTTGGGAATTATATACATGTTTTTTCAAAATAAAGTTGGAAAATATGTTTTGAAAACGTATGTCCAAACACATTTTCATTTTCAAAACAAACTTTACCCAAATCAGATTTTTCAAAATAAATTTGGGATCTATGACCAAACGCTAGCTAAGAATTTTAAGAAGATAGGTGAATGCTGGCGCTGGGATGCCAAAATTACAATTCCAGCAATTGCTAAAAAGCATGGGAAATAATAAAGAACTATACTACAGGTTGCCACACCCGTTTTTACTCCAAAAAGATACGTATATGTTATGGATTGTTGTGGGCTAAAAAGTTTATCCAATTAAAGTGATCAATTTGAATCGGAATTATTTTATTTACAGAATTGTCATTTAAAATTGATCTATGGCTATTCCAAGTCACATTTTATTTAGATCCACAGTCAAAGGAAGGTTTGATTTTATTTTATTGATTTATAAAAATAAACTTCGGGTAAGAAATTCTGTTAACCGGGGAAGAAGGTGTAAGGCATTTTTCGAGTCCCGTGGTTCTAGCACGATCACATTATTGACGTAAACTTGGCTTGAATTAATTTTGGACAAACTGTATTTTTATTTAAGTTTTGATATTTTATCTATATATTATTGCTTGATTATTAAAACTATTAGAGGATGTCTTGAATAAATAAGATATCGTAACCACACTACGCAAGCAAATGCGTGATCGAGACGAAATTTATTCATTCTGTCATAATAGCGCTACGCAAGCGAATTGGCAGTCATGACAAAGGATTATTAGCACGTTATTACTTTTGAATAAATTACTACATTTGAAAAAAAATAATTTTTTGAAATTTATTAAATGTCACCTATCGCGCTATGCAAGCGAATTCGCGATTTTAACAAAGGAATAATTAAATTAGAAATTAACTAAAACTATTGAATATGGTATGACTTATGAGATTGTTGGATTAATTGAATGCCAAACGTCACGCTATGCACACAAGTACGTGAAGTTAAAGCACGCCTACTAGTTGCCTAGCGTTTAAAATTAATTAGAAAGAAATGAGTTAATTTAATTAGTAACAAAATCTAATTTTTTTATTATTGTTTTCTAGTCTTATAGTTTGAAAAAATTATGCAATTAAAAATGTTGGACCAACTCTATCTATTTTAAATAAATGAGCCAACTATGAATTTTTAGAGTAGTTGGGTTGCTGGAACTTATTATAAGAAAATGGCTAGCTTAATGGGAAAATTTAACTTTATACCCATTAAATTCAAACTATTTATCCTTAAATATTCATACCTAAACTATTTACTTTCCTTACCTATGCAATAAAAATTATTTACCCGCCCACATTAGAATACCTATACCTCAATAATAAAATTCTGAGAAATAAAATATATTACAATACTTTAAATCTAATTCCTAAAAGGAAGAGAATTAGAAACAAAACCTCGAAAATGGAGTGCTCCAAAGTAGGATCAGGATGGGGAATCCTATTGTATGCTTCATCGAAAACAACTGATACCTTTTACCCAAAGCACATTCAGATTACATTATTTGGTCTCCAATTAAATGTAGTTAATATTGTTCTTTGATGTGTAGATTGTACCTTTGATACTAGTTTTTGGAGATTTTTTGTACAAAAATTTAAATCCATCATTGACGGACCTTGAAGTTTGAAACTCATAACTTGGTTTGTTTGAGTTTTTAATTGTTTTGATCCGATCCTGTATGGGTTAGTTTGGAAAGTTGATTGGAGGTTGTAGCTAAAGTTTTAGTCAATTTGATGGAGATTTTATAGTAAATTTTAGAAATTTGGGTCGAAATATAGTTGAACCAGAGAAGAAGGCGAATTTGTATTGTATACCCAAATAGTATACAAATATACCATTTTAGTATACAATTCATTCCAACTATATACCCTATTAGTATAGCTATATACTATATTGGTATCATATGCTAGTTGAATTGTTTTTTGGTTGTATTAGCTGCATTTAATTGGTACAATAGTTGATTTTCTTTTAATAATAGTAATATAGTACAATATCTTGAAATACCTTATTATATTAATATATAGTACACTATTTTTTATTTTTCTCTTTATGCATGTGTGTTATGTAATAGTAGTATAGCCATATAGTTGTCGGGAATTAACTAGTAAAACTGTATACCATGTTGGTATAGTTATATGCCATATTGGTATCATATGGTAGTTTGAACATTGTTTTGGTTGTTTTAGCTGCATTTTAAGTTAATTCTATTATGAAATTATTTATATCAACATGAGTTGCAATAATGCTAGAATTTTTGTGTGCCGATGGACATAAATTATATATACTAATAGTTTTAATAATTATATGCAATTGTTGGAACGACTTCATACAACTATATACCCTCTTAGTATACGAAAATGAGCAAGTTGTTTTGCAAATATTTAGCTTGCAATACGAGTATGTAATTTTCTCATACTTTTATTGCATCCTTTAATGTTTTGGTAGAGTAGTATAGTCGCAGATAGTTGCAGCAATATTCTAAGGAAATCATATGCTCTGTTGGTATGCATATATACCATATTGGTATCACATGGTACTAGATGTCTTTTTCGTTACTTATACTTTTATTCTATTTTTTAATATTTTATTATCATTTTTATTCTAACTAGTATATATTTTGGTTGTTGTAGATTATGTTCTCTTGCTCTATAAATGGTTATATTAATGCTAATGGTAGAGTGTATATTGATATTTATAGGGAAGGAGATCAAAGTTTGCATGGCAATCACATGTTAATTCTTATAATCTGATTATGTAATTTATGGTGCTCAACAACAATCAATGTGATATTCAGTGTATTAGATCAAGTGACAACTGATATTATTTCAGTTTAATAATTGAATTTAAAAAATGAGAAAGAAAATAAAATAAAAGGTATATTGTACTAGTTATATTAAAAAAAGGTGAACAAATATTTACTATATCAATTATTTTTCTTATTGTATAAAAAAAGAATAATAAAAAATAGTGAAAACGGTAAATGAAATTAGATTATGAAGAGAAAAAGAATATAAAAAAAAGTTAAATGAAATTAGAAAAGAAAAAAAGGAAAAAATAAGAAGAAAACGAGAAAAAAGAAAAGCAGAAAAGAAAAAAAAAAGAAAGAGAAGAAGAAAAGAAGCATAGAAATAAAAAAGAATTAGAAAATAAAGAAAAAATTCTCTACAAAAACTACTATGGGTAGAAAATGTAATTAGTTTATGGGTAGAAAAATAAATGGATAGACAAGAGTAAATAATTTTGTTGTTGTGGGTAACTGTATCAAAACCCCTAGCTTAATTGGCATTGGGCTTGCATAAATTGAGCTTTTGGCTCGTACATTATTCTAGAGATAACCCCCATGGCCCAACCGGATTTGGAAAAAAAAAAAAAAAAAAAAAAAAAAAAAATAGTGGTCCAAA
>MU718258.1:106805-122558 GCA_026770625.1 Nicotiana glauca
AAAAAAAAAAAAAAAAAAAAAAAAAAAAAAAAAAAAAAAAAAAAAAAAAAAAAAAAAAAAAAAAAAAAAAGGATAGTGGTCCAAAATAATTATTTCTCATTTTAGTTATTACCAATGATCACAAATAATAAAGCAATAAAGTCATTGTTAAGGTTCAAAATTCAAAATCACTTAAAGAAACTTAACATATCATGCTTCATGCTTAAACCAACATTTCTTATTATACAAATTTAAGATAAAATGACATAAGCACATAATAAGGCAATTAAATTAAAGTCAGCATACTTATCATAAATAAGTTGCATTCAATGCTCAAAACTGGCACTGTTTGAGAAACCTAACGTTTTCTCTTTTATTACTAAGACTGAAAGTTCAAAACAAATTTACTTCGAGTTAACTCACTTTTTAAAAGCAAGTCACAAGTCCTAGAAGAAGAGAAACACCAAATACTATATCAAGTGACTAATAAACAAACTGATTCTAGCTTAACCTTAAGAGAAAAAATTTATCTTTCGCTATAGTAACTTCCTAACAAATCTAAACTTAGCTAGCATGATTCTCACACCAGAATTCGTAGGTTTGGTAAAGAGGATATTCTATTAACTTCTATTCTCGTGACTTAACCAAGAATAATTTCATAATGACTTTTAAACAGAGGACTCGTCCATCTTTAAACTAGATCAAAATAGAGCCTTAGACCTTGAACAAAAATTTCTTATATTGATACATATATGACAGTTCACACATGCGATTTTTAAGAAAAATCATGGTAGATCAAATCTAACCTCGTTCAAATATTGCAATAAAGAGTCTACGTTACAAGGTAAAGTGGTTACTTAAATGCTAAAACAAACCAAACAAATCAGTAGTGAAGAGTTTTATTCCACAAGCTAAAGATCAAAAAACAGAATGCAACTAGTAACAACAACCGAGCAGCAGCCTATACCCAGTGAAACCCAGTGGAAAGTCCAAAGAACAAACCCAATAAAACAGAAGACTTTGAAGGAACTAAACCCAGAAAACAAAACTCTTAAAGTCTTTGGTATTCTGAGATATTTTCTCTCAAAGTATGTTCTTTTTTTAGTGTGCAAGATGTGTAGAATGTGTAAAGATCATGTAATCATTTATAGGAGAAGAAACAATGCCTTCATGATTGAAAACCTGTCCTTAGGACATATTTTTCACCAAAAATCTGCTCTACTATTCAAAGGACTGAATTTTGATTCAAAATCTGTCCAAAATATAGTATTTTCACCAAACAATGACAGGCTTTTTTTGAGTTTTGTACTCCTAAAAGCACACGAACAGTAAAAAAAAAATTAACCAAACAGGTACCCTATACTCAAATATTTAGCTTTTATCAACACACGACTGAAATTCAGCTTATACACTCAAATTTAAAACCAACTACGAACTAATAAAGCAAAAACAAGACTTAAATTGTAATCGAACTAAGTATTCAAACTAGCTAAACTAAAGCCAATCGATTTATTAGAACTAATAGTAGACGATTGAAATTAGGGAACACTGCTTAAAATACAACGTAAATGAACATTGATAAGGTATCGAACTTCGATTAATAGCAACCTAAACAAACGATTAAGTGCCTGAATCGAAAGTATTTAAGCAACAATCAACATTGTAGAATGTTAATGAAATTAAACACGAATTAGCAGATTAACAATTAATTGAAAACAGAAAATTAAACTAAAACCTAAACTTAAATGGGAAAAAAACAAAAAATACGAAAGAGTGCGAGCTTATACCAAACTCCAGGACATTCGACGTCGCATCGAGTAACGAGACAATGCCGAGAATGTCAAGTGGTGGTTGTCCGACCCCGAGGCGCATGTTTCTTTTTGGCAGACGTTACACCAATACATTTCGGCGTCTTGCCAAAAGGGAACAAGTGCCTTTGGGTCGAAAAAAATAAAACGTAGAAGCAATGGCGGTGGGAGAGGCGCCGGGCAATGGTGGCCGCCGGAATTTTGGGTTCAAAATAATACTATGTGATAGGTCAAGGGAGGTCTCAAATGTTGGTGAGGTAATAAATGTGATAGGTATGGGATTACTCATGTAGGTATGGGATTACTCATGTAGGTAATAAATGTTGGTGAGGTCTCAAACTTGACCGAATTTGAAGAGAAAGGGATAGCTAGAGTTTCAATTTTTTGGAGATTGATGGAGTTTGGTTGGGATTTTGAGGCCTTTGAGTTAGAGATATGGAGAAGAGAGGAGGAGAGTAAGAGATGGTGCGATTTTAGGGGTGTTTGGGGCTGGGTGCTGGTGGGCAATTTCCGGCAGACGGAGCAAGACAGCTGAGGGGAGAGTATGGAGAGGGGGAAGAGAGAGTAAAGAAAGATTAAAGGGGAAATGGGGGTCAAACTTTGGGGATTTAGGGCTTTAAATACTGGGGATGGGGAGTGAATCAGAGTCGTTAAATGGGTGAGACTGAGTCTTGAATTCATTAAGTGGAACGATGCAGTTTTATTATCAAACTATGTCGTTTTGATTGGGTCTTGGCAAGCCAGCAATTGGATTGCTGATTTTCCGCAAAATTCGGCCCAATTTGGATCACAAATGCGAAAACCCAATCCTTTTAACCCCTTAACAAACTCATTAAAGTCTAATTCTAAAATCTATACACACACAATAAACCTAGAAAAAATATAATTTAGGAGAAATAAAAAGAGTAAAAATTAGATATTTACACAGCTTGAAAGAGCAAACATGCCAACAACAACAACCACCACCCAACAAAATCACACAAGTGTGCAATTCTACAGAATTATATTCAAATACAGTATATGCATAAAATATCTTTCATTCGTCATGAATATACTTCTGGATATCGTTCAAGATAATCGCTAAAAGGCTTTCACTTCCAACAAAATAAAGTCTAAACTAATGTACAATAGACAATCCCATCTCTCCCCTGATGAACTTCCTGTACTGCTGTATAGCTCCTTTGCCGCGAAAAATCTAATCAACCAGCCCTCAGTGAGTTTGAAGCGCACAAGGCTGGGCGCAGACTGAGTTGACTTTGAGGTCAATATATCCAAAAGGTTATCATTTATGCAACTTCATCACCTAACAGCTTCTGGTGCAGAGTTGCAGTAAGGTGTATGCAAGCAAACCAACTTAGTAAATGCTAGACAAATACTCGTAAACAAAATGCCTATTATCAGTCCCGTAATACTCTTCTGCTTTTCGAGACTCATTGCCCTCTTAAAAATGCTCCCAAAACATGGAAGTAATCCCCCACATGCAAACATCATGATGTGGTCCAGACCACTGTAGTCAATACCTGCAAGTATTGCTCCGATTGCAGATGACGGACTTATAAAGCCAATAAGTGCAGCAGCTAAAAGGGACGCATGCCAGCTGTCAGTTGCTCCGTAAATGCAGCTAGCAACAGCTGCACCACGTGGTAGTCCATGAAGTGAGACAGGAAGAACCATGTGCCGACCAAGTCCATAAGCTTTAGGTGCAGCGACCCCTAAAGCAAGCCCCTCTGATAGTGCATGGAGGGCAACTGCAGCACAACACAGGATTGACTGAAGGGTGAGAGCACTAACTGGAAATCCGGTTACAGTAGATAAAGTATCTGCTGAAGTCCTCTTGCGACTTCCAATTTTAGTGATGCTAGCCGTTGAAAAATGGGAAAATGAGAATCCTGTTGCGAGGAGCGATACAAGGGGAATAAACCCCATCTTTGAAGATAAGACTAGCTGCAATGGACGCCATGCACCAAGGACGAAGGCTGTGCCGCAGGCTACACCAGTCAGGAGAGCATGCTGAAGACGAAAAGCAAGAGCAAATGCAACAAGAGATACACCACCAAGCAGTGGGCCCAGTCCGAAAAGTAGAGAAACAAGGAAGGCGGAAGCATCTTCCGAACTGCCATTGCAAAATGATTTGGTTAGACAGGATACATCAAACTGTCATACTAAAGGAGAATCGATATCAAACTTAAAAAACATATATTGCATAAAAATATTATAGATTCATTTTCCCAGGAAAGGCTTTCAAACCTTCCGCAACCTTGCTATAAAAACAACAAATTATACAAACCTGAATGACAATGAGACATTTTGCTCTGATATCATAAAAACACTTAATGATTCTCTTGATTTCCATAAAAACTTATCTTAACATCCCATAAAACCCTGAATATTATTTTCTATGATTAGTACCGCATAACCTTCAGAAAAAGGCTCCAGCTTTCCCTAATATACAAAGTCAATAGAATTTTCCCTATTATCTGTTGCATCGACACTCTAAAACAGACTGCAGCAATGATTAAAAATAGACAGATAAACAAGTTATACCACAAACCAAAGCAGCAGAATACAGCTACAGATAGGAGGTCCTTCTCAAGTTCAATGCCAGTTAACAAATTAACTAAAAGCAAAAAAGAAGACAAATCTAGAATGAAAAAAGATAAGACATCTCAACGGTGGAAAACACTTATCATCCTAAGACTAACAGTACGGCTTTCCATTTCTCTTCACCAATATGTTTCTTCGACAGTTATTTTCCCTGTCATTGAGGGGGTGGGGAAGCAGAGATGTAGGTAGCGCAGGTGAAATAATGAACTCACTTGTAGTTGTGGCCAAAACTCTGGAACAGAGCACTTAGAGCTTCCATAAATGCTACTGAAAGAGTAGCAGCTGATGCAACATGAGATGGTGAGGCTTCCTGCGCCCAAAGAACCATAAGTTCCAAAATTAAAGGAAAATGTAACGATATTTCAGCAAGGGTTGTGCAGGACTACCAGGAATAGTGCTAGAATATAAAACCTAAGATCCAGCTTTAGGTTGTGGAATTAATATTTATCATTGTTTCAAAAAGCTGTCAATGAGAAACTACAAAATAGAGAATTTCCTTTTGAACTAATATCCATAAAGTCAATTTTACTTGGCTAAGTAGAAGTGTCATTATCATTTTGGTCTACTGATTTTAATCAGTTGATAAAATTCAAGGAGTCAACTCCATCTAAAGTTCCATAGAACAGTACATTAAAAACATCATGGATCACTAAACTGCATTCTTTTAATTATTCTATATTCTCTACTCTCCTTTTTCCTTTTCTTTTCTCCTCTTTCCTTTAGGGGGGTGGAGGGCACCATATCAGTTATGAAAGCTCTTTCGAAAATTAAGAGGGGAAGCAAATTACCTTGAAACCATCAGGAAGGACCTCGGCAACAACTATCCAAATCATACACCCAGCAGCAAAGCCAGTAGCAAATGGCAGAAATTTGTTAAATGCATCGGCACAGATAAATGATGGTACTGCAACGATAGGCTGCATTAAGAAGGAATTCAAGGTTTAGACATCAACATATCATGAGTACTGACAAATGGAAATTGAAAATTTCCAAACCGAAAACAAAAAATATACTCCCTCCGTTTCAATTTATGTGAACCCATTTGACTGTGCACGGAGTTTAAGAAAAGAAAGAAGACGTTTGAACTTGTGGCATAAAATAAGGCACATATATTTTGTGTGGTTATAAATCATTACAAAAAAATAAATTGTTTCCAAATAGGGAAAGGAGACATTCTTTTTGACACGGACTAAAAAGGAAATAGGTTCACATAAATTGAAACGGAGGGAGTATATATTGTGCCTCACTTGTTAAAAATAAGCAATAATCCATACTAGTGAACACGACCATTATAAGTTATTGTTACAAGCACCTCTTACACAAGACAAGGACTGCGTATCACAAATGACAAAATCTGGTTTGACATTTTTTAAAAAGGAAAGTAAGTTATATATTAAAAAGAGGAACAACTTAGCACTAAGATGGTGCTAAGACAGTACAAATTTCAGGAACCCCTCTGTACAAAAACAAAAAGAAGGTTTCCTACTCTGAAAGAATCTGGTGTAACTTGTATAACAATCAGGTAATAGTTATAGGAATCAGTGAGAACAAATAAATGCATCCCAACTTTCAGTTGACTACTAAGAAATCCCCAAATCCGAATTTGTAAGAGATTGTATATATTCAATCACCTGTGGTAAGGAAGTTAATATACTCCACAACATGGCATTCTGCGGAGAAACTCCTCTTGATGCAAGAACCATGCTCACAGCTAAACCCTCAGGTATGTTGTGCACGGCAATAGCTAGAGTTACCAAGATACCCTGAGAAAGACCTTTGGAGCCAGCAAAGGATACTCCAACACCAGCACCCTCCCCAAATGAGTGAAGAGTCATAATCCCAACAACAAGGATGACCTTTGCTGCATCTGCTCCCTTAATGTCCAGCATACTCACTTCACCATATTGTTCAAGAAACTGAATAACGAACACAAACATAGAACATGAGGAATTGCAAGATGAGAATGAAGATATTTGTAGCTATGCAAGAGTAACAAGAGTTCATACACAAAAGATAAATTGTTTAATAGAATTATGTTTACTTCAAACGCAGAAGAGACGACGAATACTAAACTCAGCCTGCAGGTCAAGCTTATATAACATGCACTAGCTAGTAATATGGCAAGGCTTTTGTATGCCCTTCAGTCAACAGAATTCAGAAAGAAGAATATAACACACTATATCTGATATCCACTCAACAAAACGACTTAGGGCCGAAAAGCAGTGGCTTTTGTACTTAACTCCACAATACCAATCACCAACACCTCCAATTTCCAAATATGAAAGTCAGCATTCAGTTGTAAAAGTTTAATTCGCGAATTCCAGCCCACTCAATAGATAAAATATATGAATAGCGTACTTATATGAAGGGAATATTAGCTTCAATTATATATTCTGCTAAATCCTAACAATTGCAGCTAGAACACAGTGATTCTCTTCTTTTTAAATTTTTTTATAAAGGTAGTGTTTGGGCCAGCTCACGTGCACCTCAACTAATGCACAAACAGCCTGCTACGTCCTACAAGCAAAGGTATATGTCCAGCAAAGCAGCAACAGATGGCTCACACTGAGTATTGTGTTGGATTTTCAAACCAGAAATCTCCATACTGTTACTCCTATACCACAACCACTCAGCAAACCCCCACGGGATGCATAGTGACTCTCTTCATTGATAAACTAAAACTCAAGACTAAACTTAAACTCTAGTCCTTAAAATCAAAGAAATATGTAAAAAGCTGGTATATATGCTTTTGAAGGTCAGTGATTGAGAGTAAAAACTTAAAGAAAAGAAAAGAAAGGTATAGCACATATACAATTTTTTTTAATAAAGTTGCAAATTTACAACTTTTTTTATATCAATGTCTGAAACGTTTAAAATCAGATGCTCCCACATGATAGAACTTTCATGACACAACTAAAGCTACATGTAATCATGGAGACACAACAGTGGCCTGGAGATGGAACAGTAAAGTTTTATCAGATGTGTCAGGAAAGTCCTCAAAGTGGGCAGAGAGCAATGGAAAATAAAATATTCTGCATGTGTTTGTTAGAATGAAAAAGGACTAAACTGAAAATAAAGGTGGACATCATGGATTTCCTTCAAAGACGGTAAATTTTCAAGACAATGACTTGCAAGAAAGTTTGGAAACAGGACATCAAGAAGAAGTTTGAAAGTAGGATCCCACAACTTCCTATTGATCAAGAGAAAAACATAGGGAAGTATCTCTCGTTTCAATCATAAGTACTTTGAAGTTGTCAACTTTAGAGTACTTACGATCGAAATGAGAGACATTTCGGAAATAGCAGGAAAGCAAATATATGTTATAGCCCCATAAAATTTGAAAAATAACAGACCAAAGATACTGAAGGAGCAGCACTGCATGCCGTATATTAAGCTTTACATTACCCATGGAACATTTTCCTTTTTTATCTAGCTTAGCCGTGACAACAAATACAAGATATTGGTGATAATAAAACTATTTAATGTAATCAATAAAAGCCATTTAATTTTATTCAATATCAGATACAATACAAAGCTAATGGAAGGAAGAAAAATGGACAACAAGAAATTTGGGAAACCAGGGCTTTCACCTTCTTACAAAGCAGGATGAAGACTCCACCAGCCAAAATACCAAACACAACCCATCCACCACTACCATGATCCTGTCCTTCCTGTATAAGGTCAAAGCTCGCTGCCAACATCACTCCAGCAGCCATTCCATTGCATATTCCTGACCATTGAGGATCCAACTCCACGAAGAAAAATGGTATTGCACCCAAACCACTAGCTGCAGCCATTGCCAAGGTAAACAATGCAACTGTTGAAACAGAAACTCTGGTGTTATCACCAGTCCATTCACCTTTTCCATCTATACTGACAGAATCTACATCAAATTCTTTACCAGAACCATCAATTATATTGGTTCTGGCATTCCTTAAAGGAGCGGTTACTACCCTTTGTACACTCACTTCTTCAAATGCAGCTGTGACATAAAAAATTAAAGCTGATACAAACAGAAAGAATAAAAAAAGTTGCCCAAATCTCGACCCCATACTCATCATGATTACATCACCAAATCATTATAGCACTGAAATTCCTCAAAACTAGAAGTCTAGAATAATCCATCAAGAGGGTCATTGGGAAGTCATCATCATAGAAGCCTGCAGTCTTCGCCAAACTAACTTCCTTTGGAACAACTAACTTTGTGGTAAGCTTCTTCTAACTATCAAAAGCCACGGCATACAGAATTCCCGGGCAATCTAAAAAATACCATTCCTGGTAATGTTGTCAAGGGTGTAACTGGTCCCTTCTGCACTAGAATCATTCACAGCACAGTTAGATCTCAATCAATTCAACAGTACTGCATACAAACTCAAAGAGACAAATAGAGCAATCATAAGAAGACCAGCAGCAAACAGAAGAAAGTAGCAACTTGTTGCACCTAGTTTCCACATCGACAAATTTTCTTTATTCGACCTATAACTTTGTCATGATGATTTAAACCACCGAATAATTTACACATGATACACTTGTTTAGAGAGTTTGTCAGTTAATATAAAAATGAAGAATGGTTTGAGAAAAACAAAGTATAAGAGCGAGACAACAGGAAAAAGAAAGAAGAGTCTAACAAATTAACAGGAAATCATAACTCCCGAGTATATTAAAATCGAAGAAACAGTCTTTCCTCAGTAGTCAAGAGTTTTATACAAGTGATGCGATGATATCCCAAACAGCACTTACATCACTCGTAAACCCTGAATATTAGCAGAAGAGATTAAACTTAGCCCTCTCTTGGAGCTAACAAAATTAGAGCTTTCTTAGCAACATACCTCATTATCAGGCTCTGTTCTTTTTCTATCCGTCTATCATCAGAGTTAGTACTATTAATTACCAATTCCCTCAAAATTCAGTTGACTACCTCTTATACTAATACATTGCACGCTTCAAAAACCCAAACACAAGCTCAACAATAAGCACACTAAAAAAACATTAATCAGCAAAATTTAAAGCAGAAGACTTCATATGACTATGTAGTTCAAATTTTTAGCCAAAATTAACAAAAGGCGTCAACAAGATTTCATAAACAAACTACCATCCCTACCTACCCCCCACCCTACCCCCCAAACAACCACCTGAACAATCCCAACATGCCAAAACCCACATAGGAAATAAAGAAATACATAGATTTTACTTCTAAATATAAAAAAACCCAATCATTGGTATTTATTAGCAACAAAAAAAATACAATCTTGACATACATCACAAATAAGAGAAAGCATTAATCTTCAAAAACCCAAATGAAATACAGCAAAGAATGCCAAAGATTTTTACCTATTTGAAGGATCAGGACCAACAGATAGTTGAATTGCAATCAACAAGTGTACGGAATTTAGGGTTTGTGACAAGAATTATTGAACTGAATTCAAAGCTGGGAAAACGGTGAACAAAAGGGAGAAAAGGATCGATCTTTTCTCTATTAAGGTAAGTAATCTTTGTATGTGTAATTGTATACTTTTGCTTAATAGATAATGGATCTGAATTCTGATCAGTTGACTACCAATTCACCATTTTGGAAAAAATGCGCATTCTGTTTTTCTTTAGGTATTTGACAAAAATACAACGTTCCGTCCATGATTTTCTTTTCCCTTTTTTAAAATCTTTTTCTCCTTTTTTTTAATCTTTTTCTTGTTGAAATAAAATAAATTATACCCTGTAAAAACTCGATGACAACTGTTGAAAAAGGTTTAGGGATAAGTTTTTGCACTTAATAAAAACTTATCATCGAAATGAAACGCTTGAAGAGAAAATACTAAGGCACCATTTGGCCATAAGTTTTGCCAAAATAAATTTGAAATTTATTTTCAAAACTCATGTTTGGCCATAAATTTTGCTCATATTTTGGCCAAATCCCAAATCAAAATTTTCAAATTCCAAAATTAGTTATTGAGCTAATTTTGGACCAAATTTACAAAACTAGGGAAATATATACATATTTTTTCAAAATAAAGTTGGAAAATATGTTTTGAAAACGTATGTCCAAATACATTTTCATCTTCAAATCAAACTTCACCCAAATTAAATTTTTCAAAATAAATTTGTGATCTATGGCTAGCTAAATTTATGTCAACGTTAATATTTGCTACTCACTCCATCTAAAATACGACATTATTACTACTAGTAATATTTAAGAAATCAAACAGTACTATAATAATTGTGATATATTATAGACTCCATAGGATCACCTACAAATTACATTTGGTTCAATCATCTGTTACAATTTATTTCTTGATAATAATCCTGCAGCAACACATGCAAAACAGAATTCTTTTTTCTTAACTTCTTGTCATTAATATTTTAATTTACAAGTCAAAATTCACTTACTGATCTCAAAATTTTACATCTAATTAACCACTTTTAACATTTGGTTGTTCTATTTAGTAAAAATAGCACGGTATAGCCACTTTTCGCACTGGTCAATCAAAAATAGTCAGCGTTTACCAAGTCAACGAAAAATAGCCACCGTTTTGCTGCAATAGAGACCGGTCCAGCATAATATACTAGAGTTTGGTGCACTTGTGTATAAACTCCAGCATATTATGCTGGACCGGTATACTTTGTTGGCTCCAATATAATATACTGGAGACTGGAGCAATGTGCTCCAAACTCCAGTATATTATATTAGACCATTATACTTGCTGGAACTCCAGTATATTATGTTGGAGTTCTAGTGTACTTATGTTGGAACTCCATCATATTATGCTGGAGTTCCAGCATACTATCCTGGAACTCCAGTATAATGTGTTGGAGTTCAACTATACTTATGCTGGAACTCCAGCATAATATACTGGAGTATTTTCCGGGTTTTGAACAATATTTTCGCTTAAATTTATCTTTATATAAAAAGTGACTAAATTTCGCCTTGAAAATGGGTTTTATAATTTGTGACCAAGTCAGAAAGACTAAAATATTTATTAAAACATACTACTACAATATTGTTACCAATTGCATCCACGAACAAGCCACCAATCTATTCTGAAAGAGTTTCTGTACATGTGCGTGACAGTTATGCTAATTAGTCCCACACATCATCGGAAAAACGAATTAATGTTTTATTTATGGAGTTCTGCCAATGACAACTGATCAATTTTTTAGCTCCTTTGTTTTGGCTGGACAATTGTTTACATGTAAAACGTGTGAGTGTTAATGTGTTAAAACACAAAATCAGAAAAAACTGTTAGTAAAATTAAAGAAATCTGAAAAATAGTAGAGAATCAGAAATATTCTGGGTCCACAAGTTTCTCGTGTGTCCTTAAGGAATTTTACCCCCCTCACAAGTTGTCAAGGTAATGGATTAAATACTCCCAGGATAAAACAGAATAAACCTTCCTGCAACAGTGGCAATACAAACTGCAGGATACTAACGAACTCAAAGAACGGAGCAAAATCACACTTACGAATTTGAGAGAGAGACTGTGAATTAGGATGCAGTATATTCAAAAAGAAAGAAGTTCTAGAGTATTTTTCGTATGTAGAAAATGGAGCCCTGCCTCAGAATTTATAGGCAATTATCAGAAGAGGTGTCTGAAAAAGGTGCCTTTTCAGAAGAATACGCTGTCTGCCGCGGTTCTACCGCGGTTACGGTAGAACCGCGGTCAGAGAGGCTCTCTGAATCTGCCTGTCGCGGTTCTACCGCGGTTACGGCAGAACCGCGGCCACAGAGTCCCTCTGAATCTTCAGCAAGGTTCTGGCGTATTTTCAGCAGTGATTTGGCATTTAATTAATTATTAAATAATTAAATAAATTTTGTCCAAAAATAATCTTATCGATCGAGCGACGACGGCGCGAGGGTTCATTTTCTTCAACTCCTTTTAAGAGCTTTAAGAAGTGATTCTATAAATAAGCACACAAATGTGATTGTCTCTCACCAATGAGGGACAAAGTACAAGACAAAAGTTCACTTCTTCAAATTTTTATTTTTCCCTCCATTTTATTTCCCTCCATTTCCAATTCACACTTCTTCTACTTTAAAGCCCAATTGCTTAAAGTCCAACAATCCCCCACATGAATGGGAATGGCTGTATCAAGAAAGATCATAGATGAAAGCTACGTGATTTGCAAGTAAGGATTAATTGCATCTGGATAAGTAGGTTTCCCTTTGAACTTCCCGTAGTGAACATATGTCGGATATACTCGGTCAATCGGTAGATTTGATATTTTTGAACTGTCGAACTTTAGTGTATACCTAGACAACCATATGTCACACAATCAACCCTTAACCGTCTTTTAGTTCTCATTATTTTGTTCGATTCAGCCATGAACACCGCCTGGTCTCATAAGTGCGTAGAGAATTGGCCTTACAGAATTCTCATTGAAGCAGCTTCCCCTTCACACTTACATAGGTGATTCCTAAACGTGTAATCATTTAGATTGACACTATTTGATAACTACCACATCAAAATTAGGTAATCATTAAAGAACGTGTAAAGTTCTATCCTTGTTACTGAACATTGTCTTCATGACGAGAAGGGACCAAAGATTTTACTTTGACAATGTTGAACCGGTCAATCACAACTTTATTTGAGCTCCTTTAACCTAGATCTCGGAACATCCAAAATTCTAGGTAGAGTTACCGTCATGTTTACTTGTCCTCGGCCATAGTCCCATTCCCTTAGATGATTTCTCAACTCCCTCTCTAGTTAAGCCTTTTGTAAGCGGATCCGCAACATTATCCTTTGATCTTACATAATCAATAGTGATAATTCCACTAGAAAGTAGTTGTCTAACGGTATTATGTCTTCGTCGTATATGACGAGACTTTCCGTTATACATAACGCTCCCTGCCCGTCCTATTGCAGCCTCACTATCGCAATGTATGCAAATAGGAGCCAAAGGTTTTGGCCAGAACGGAATGTCTTCTAAAAAATTCCGAAGCCATTCAGCTTCTTCACCGGCTTTATCCAATGCTATAAACTCTGATTCCATTATAGAGCGAGCAATACACGTCTGTTTAGAAGACTTCCAAGATACTGCTCCTCCACCAACAGTAAACACATATCCACTTGTGGACTTTGTTTCTGTTGAGCCGGTTATCCAATTTGCATCACTATATCCTTCGATAACTGCAGGATATTTATTATAGTGCAAAGCGTAGTCTTGAGTATACTCCAAGTATCCCAGAACTCGTTTCATTGCCACCCAGTGATGTTTGTTGGGATTACTTGTGAATCGACTAAGTTTACTTATCGCACAAGCTATATCAGGTCGTGTACAGTTCATGATGTACATTAAGCTTCCCAACACACGAGCATACTCCAATTGAGACGTACTTTCACCTTTATTCTTTATAAGATGATGATTTAAGTCAATTGGAGTTCTTGCACTTCTAAATTCCAAGTGTTTGAATTTTTCAAGTACCATTTTCACGTAATGTGATTGAGACAAAGCTAGACCTTGAGGAGTCCTCTTGATTTTAATTCCTAGAATTACATCGGCAACTCCTAAGTCTTTCATATCAAACTTACTAGCAAGCATGCGCTTAGTAGCTTGAATGTCGGCAATGTCTTTGCTCATTATTAGCATATCATCAACATATAAGCAAACAATGACTATATGATTTGGAAAGTTCTTAACGTAAACACATTTATCACATTCATTAATCTTAAAGCCATTTGACAATATTGTTTGGTCAAATTTCGCATGTCATTGCTTGGGTGCTTGTTTTAGTCCATATAGAGACTTAACAAGTCGACAAACCTTCTTTTCTTTTTCCGGAACCACAAACCCTTCAGGTTGGTCCATGTAGATTTCTTCCTCTAAATCACCATTTAAGAAGGCTGTTTTTACATTTATTTGATGGATTTGAAGATCATACAAGGCGGCTAACGCTATTAGCATCCGAATGGATGTAATTCTTGTTACCGGTGAGTATGTGTCAAAATAGTGAAGACCTTCTCGCTGTCTAAATCCTTTGACAACAAGTCTTGCCTTGTATTTTTCAATAGTACCATTGTCTTTTATTTTCTTCTTGAAAATCCATTTAGAACCCAAAGTTTTGTTACCTGGAGGAAGGTCAACCAATTCCCATGTATGGTTGCTCAATATGGATTCTATTTCACTATTGACAACTTCTTTCAAATATTGTGCTTCTGAGGAAGACATTGCTTCCTTGAAGGTACGAGACTCATTTTCTAGCAGAAAAGTCAGAAAATCTGGACCGAACGAAGTAGATGTCTGTCACGCCTCCTTTTTCACTACACCCGCACGAAGAGGGTATAATAAAGGGAGTTATTTCCAACTTGAAGTGACAATCGAAATGAGATTTATTTAAAAGATTTAGAGTCGCCACTTGGGAGATTTATGGTATCCCAAGTCACCGGTTGAATCCCGAATCGAGGAAATTATTGACTCTGTTTAACAGTCCGCGAACTAGAAATCCGAGTAAGGAATTATGTTAACCCGGGAGAAGGTGTTAGGCATTCCCAAGTTCCGTGGTTCTAGCACGGTCACTCAACTGTCATATTTGGCTTATTTATTTGATTTTAGTACATGTTTTAACTTATGTGCTTTTAATTTTGAACCGCTTTTATTATTATTATCTTAAGAGAATTGCAACGTCGTGAAAACACGTCTCGGATCGCGTCACATAAATGCACCCGCGGTTTTTGACACATTTCGACTTCGTTGAGATTTGGATTTGGTTCACATAAATGTGCACTCGAGTTTAGGAAAGTAATATTATTAAACTAACGCACCTAAGGCAATTACGCGTTAACACTTTGCGAGGGCCATGGAATTTGCTAAATGGCACGCCTCGAATTCTAATGATCAATTCATCATTAATTAAATGAGGGCCACGCATTTGACATATTATTTGGCATGGCACGCCTCAATTCTTCCAAAGGGCTCTATTATTCGAAGTTATTATAATCGATTTACATAAAATGTATTCCGAATTTGAACTTATTAAAAGGTTTCAGTTACACTGATTACTCTTACACGTTCGCATCTGCCAACCAACACAAACTTTGAATTTTTTATTACAAAAGAAAAAGAAACGTACTAGATTCCTATGACGCCAATAATGATAAAATGAACCAAATCAATTAGAGAACAAAGCATTTAATACTTTGTACTGGACTATGGATTTAGACATTTGGACCTTTTGTTCAAATTAGTTTTCCGCAACTTCTGTTCCAATTTCCAAACAAAGCCAACATAAAATTAAAACAGAATATAAACAAGCTAGCATTTCATCCTAGTTACATCAAGTAGTGAGTTAACTCCAGCCAACTACGAGTAAATTCGATTATGAACAGAATACCACAAACAAGGAATTTGGCTAAATATATCATTCCAACACCAA
>MU718258.1:123729-136867 GCA_026770625.1 Nicotiana glauca
TAAAAACCTAAATTATCTAAAATTATACTAATTATGAAAATTATAAAAGCTACTTAATCCTAAATTAGAAGAGAAAAATCAACAAAAGGAAAAGGTGTAAAAATAAAGTATTTTTTTGTGATTTTTAATTTTTATGAAAATCAAATGACTTCCGATAAAACCTAAATGCGCAAAATTTTTTTGGTATTTATTATTTTGATTTTAAAATATTAAAATTCATGAAATGCAACTAAATAAAGGAAAACCCCTAAAAAATCAATAAAAATTATTTCTATCTATTTTAGGAGTTATCTTCATGTAGGGCAAAAATCACGTGCTTACAGTTGCCCCTTTTTGCTCGGAGATGTTTTGCCATTCCTCCGAGTGATGCTTGACTGCTAAAATTTGAAATATGTACCTCTATTCTCCAGGTGGGCTCCTGATTGCTGACGCTTGAAAAGTATTCCCTTGTTCTCCAGGTGGGCTCCTGACTGCAATGCTTGAAAAGTATTCTCTTGTTCTCCAGGTGGGCTCCTGACTGCAACAAAATAAACAAACAAATAAAATTTTCTGCTCCAGTTTGGTAACTGGGTACAACATGTTATCAAATATTAAAAATTAAAAGCTAAAATTGAATTGTACTTCCCTTGTTCTCCAGGTGGGTGCCTAATTGCTGAAGCTTGAAAAGTACTCCCTTGTTCTCCAGGTGGGCTCCTGACTGCAACAAAATAGACAAACAAAGAGAGTTTTCTTCCCCAGTTTGGTAACTGGGCACATCATGTTATCAAATATTAAAATTAAAAGCTAAAATTCGAATTGTACTTCCCTTGTTCTCTAGGTGGGCGCCTGACTGCTGAAGCTTGAAAAGTATTCCCTTGTTCTCCAGGTGGGCACCTGCTTGTAATGCTTGAAAAGTATTCCCTTGTTCTCTAGGTGGGCTCCTGACTGCAACAAAAAAAAAAAAAAACGAAGAAAATTTTCTGTCCCAGTTTGGTAACTGGGTACAACATGTTATCAAATATTAAAAATTAAAAACTAAAATTGAATTGTACTTTCCTTGTTTTTCAGGTGGGCGCCTGACTGCTGAAGCTTGAAAAGTATTTCCTTGTTCTCCAGGTGGGCTCCTGACTGCAACAAAATAGACATACAAAGAAAATTTTTTGCCCCAGTTTGGTAACTGGGTACAGCATGTTATCAAATATTAAAAATTAAAAACTAAAATTTGAATTGCACTTCCCTTATTTTTCAGATGGGCGCCTGACTGCTTAAGATTGAAAAGTATTCCCTTATTCTCCAGGTGGGCTCCTGACTGCAACAAAAATAAACAAACAAAAAAAAATTTCTGCCCCAGTTTGGTGGCTGGGCAAACTTGCGAGTTGTTACTTAAGCTATTGATTCGATGGTGAGAGTAAAACTAAGGACTCGATTGGCATGTACGTCCCTTGTGAGTGAAACTATTTAACTAAGATTTTTATCCTAGGAGAAAATTCATCAGACTAGGTTTTCTGTTATCTTAGGAGAGAGATTCATCAGACTAAGATGCATACCCTAGGAGAAGATTTATCAGACTAGGCTTTCTATTATCTTGTTATCTTAAGAGAAAGTTTCCTCGGACTAAGATTTTGATCCTAGGAGAAAGTTCATCAGACTAGGGTTTCTATCTTAGGAGGAAAAATGTGAAAAGCAATGGCAGCATTTTATGCACACTAGCAAGATAGGCAAGGCCAAAGACTTGAGAAACTTCCCTTTTGTCGGCTTTCCTCTTCTTCCTTTTCTTCCTTTCATTTCCTTCCTATTGTTGAACCGACTTTCTTGAACTGCTTTGTTCCTATTTCAAACAAAGAAAACTTGTGAGTTTAAAATGTGGTGGTTGGTTTGGTGGCCTTGAACTTTGAGGGCGGTTGCCTCTTCGCTTCCCAAGAAGATTGATGTTCACTTGAAGACCTTGCTTGTTTCCGGACTAGACCCCTTTCTCTGTCATCCTCGTCATATAAAATGCCTCCTCCATTCGGACCCGATACCCTCTATTTGTTGTATTGCATGGATTGGCATCTCCCCCACTTTTATTGCTCTGTCACTCGTCATGATAACTGATTCCCTTCGAAGATCTTGCTTGTTTATTGGACTAACCACTTCCCAGAAAATACCTCTTTTCGTCCAAACCCAATACCCTTTGTCTGTTGCACCGCTCATACCGACATTTTCCAAACCTTTGTGTTTCACTTGGTCCCTAAAGCATGTTGATTATTACCATCTTCAATGTGCATGTTGCTCTTTCTTGATCTAAACCACCGGCCCTAGCCTTGGGGTCTATCACCTTTGATTTCTATTTTGCTTGTCACTGGTCTACCATCCTTTTGTCAATCCTACCACAACCAATATCTTTTATCCATTCACCAAACCCCTTCCATCTTTTTGCATTGTTCATGCATTGATACGTACAAAACCCCGTTCTTGTATTTCACATGAATCCCAAAGTATGTTGATTGGATCCAACTCATTGGGCCTGCTATTTCCTCTTGGCTTGACGCCTAGATGTGTTCCCCAGATCCCGTTTTGTGCAATTGGAAAGCTGGTGGCAAATTTTGAAGTCACTTCTCACTTGTTATGACCAGACAGACTCAAGAGGAGGAAGTAAATGGGAAAAAAAGGAATATACTAGGAGGATAATGAAAGAGATGGTTCCTAACAAGAAAACTATGAATTAGAAACCTATCGGATGTGGATACCGACTTTAATGACCTTGGCATGCACCTGCGGCCTATTCTATTTAGCAAATCTAATGTTCGGCTCTCGTTGTACCTTTTGCCGGGAAACATGGGCTTCAACGCTCCGCTTGGCCGATCTGATTCACAATCCTTAATCGACTTGTAGTGCCCGAAGGGTTTTCACCATCAAGCCTTTCTCATTTTGGTCTTTCCTTCGACTCACTGTCGCCTTATTGTGCCCGTGAAGGTTTTTACCAATAAGACTCTCTCATTTATTATTTCTCTCACTTTTATCGCCTTGTGCACCCCGTGGGGGTTCTTATAAACAAGACTCTCTCATTCTTCATTCCCCTTGATTGGACCGGAGTGTTGCCCATGATATGTTTCACCTCTGCTCGCTTGACTCGGCATTTCTTGAAGACTGATCAGAAGGTCTTTCTTTGGACCGTAATGCAGGCTTTTGGACGGGGATAGAAAGAAGGGTATCAAAGGCTCAAAACAATTCAACGTGGATCCAGCATTACAACTTTCGGAATCAGACTTCTCACAACAACCACAACTTCTGCCCCAGTTTCTTTTTCAGGGGACTTTTGGGACTTTTATTTCGGTGTGACTGAACCTCAGCGAGAGGCTGCCTACGTACCCTTTCGGGATCAAGTCAAACGTAGTTCAGGTGACTACTTTTGTTGTGGCGATCTTTCCTTTCTTCCACTTTCTTTTCCTTTCTTTTCATTCTTTTATTTCTCTTTTCTTTTCTTGCTTTTCTCCTTTCTTTTCTTTCTCTTCTTTTCTTTTCTTGTTCTTTGTTTTTTCTTTCTTTCCTCTTTTTCCTCTTTTCTTTTCTTTTCTTTTCTCTTTTTCTCTTCTTTTCATTTCTTTTTCTTTCCCTTTCTTTTTCACTATTTTTCTCTTATTTTTCCACTTACTTTCCTCGCTCGGGCTTACGAGTTTTATTATTAATTCCGAAAGAGGGGTATGCAAGAAAATAAATGAGGCTCAAAGGGGTAGCAACGGATAAAGTGTTTGGATAGCAGAACAAAACGCCTTCGTCATTTCAATCTCCAAAACATGCCAAGTACAAACTATATAATTGAACAAATTGAGGAAAACATAGGTAACATCTTTTGATTGCACCGGAATTAATAACAATATTCACGTATTTGCCTTCTGTATTTGTCAATTAGGGAAACAAACACGGTGCCACGAACATTGTTTATGCCCCTGTAAACTTGGTGCAAACTTGCCGATGATGCATTTCGACAGTATTTCTTTATGTTCCATCTGTTCCAGTTTCACACAATTTGGGCTCGAAGTGATCTCAAAATGCCCTTACTTATTTCCCTCGAATGTCCTTACGTCTTCAACATTGTTTCGTTGCTTCACTACTAAACTGACTTTTAAAAAACCAGGCTGAGAATTAGGCGTGCATGTCATGTCACTAGACCCAGCATGAAAAGAATTGTAAGAGGAGAAGGGAACTACATAAAATGACTAGAAATGGCAGGAAACAGAGAATTGCATTAGACTGATGATGAAAGGGTTTAAACAACAGAACAAGCAAATTAGACAAGAGTTACAAACCTAGACATCACTACACTAGCTACTACGACTAAACAAAGCAAAGTGAGAAGATAGAAGGGTTTGAGTCACAAGACAACGTCCGGATTACAACCCTAAAAATAACCCGGACAATAGAAATGACAACATAATAAACCACCAAAACTCCACTCTAGCCAACCAAGAGATGGAGCGTCTTTCCAATCACCAACTCGATATCTTAGCAGCTGGACTGCACATCAAAAATTGCTGGGACCTTCACCAATTTCAATATCATTGGCTTCATTCAACAAGTTTTCGAGAGGATTCTCATACTCCTTGTCACCACGGATCTTTTCCACAAAATTTGCGTCATCATGTGCAGGCAAAGGATTCTGTGCAATGCTCTAGGTGGCACTGTCCTGGACCGCAATTAACCCTTCCTGAATCATTCTTTCTATCTCTCTTTTCAAATCCCGGCAACTTTCGACATCGTGCCCCTGGGCATTGGAATGATATTCAAACCTTTTAGAAGGGTCAAAGCTTCTTGCACGCTTGTCCACATGATTCGTAGGAACCAGTGCAATCAGGTTATAATGCTTCAGTTTTCAAACAGGTCTGCATATGATTCTCCGATGGGGGTGAAAGTTTCCTGCTTCTGTGCCCTCTCTTGCTTGAAATTTTGGCTGGCTCGCAAACCTGCTCTAGGGGGAGTCTTGTAAGCTCTTGGAGGTGGGTAGGGATTTTGAGATGGGTAGGCACTTTGTGGGGTGGGTGCGCGCCATTGCGCATGGGCAGGATGTTGGGGATACGTGTGGGCATTGTGGACAGAGAAGTGGGGACCACAGGATGGGTAATAGTGCTGTGGAGTGTGGGGGTAGGTTTGGGGACGGGGTCGAGGTTGATGGTAATATGGTGGTGGGCAACTGGAGCAAGTTCTCGAGTCAACTACCGCCACATCTTCTTTCTTTTTCTTTCCCAATACCCCTCCAGTGCCGCTCTGGATAGCCTGGGTAGTTGCCTTGATTGCCGAATAAGTCATAATCTTGTTGGATTTAAGCCCCTCTTCCACCATGCTTCCCATTTTCACTACCTCGTTGAAAGTTTTTCCCACTGCTGACACCAAGTGACCAAAGTAAGTTGGCTCCAAAGCTTGCAAAAAGTAATCGACCATCTCGCTTTCTTTCATCAGAGGGTTGACCCGTGCGGCCTATTCTCTCCACCGAAAACCATACTCCCTGAAGCTTTTCCCAGGCTTCTTCTCAATTTTAGTCAGTGACAGACGGTCCAGGACGATTTCGAGATTGTATTGGAAATGGAACGCAAATGCTTTGGCCAAATCATCCCAAGTGTACCATCGAGCATGATCTTGCTACGTGTACCATTCCAAGGCAGCACCACTGAGACTTTGACTAAAGTACGCCATTAATAACTCATCCCTTCCTCCATCGCCTCTCATTTTACTGAAAAATCCCCTCAGGTGGGCTACAAGATCACCATGTCCATCATACAAATCAACCTTTGGTAACTTGAACCCTGCTGGCAGCTGGACATCGGGAAACAAGCACAAATCCTTGTAGGCCACACTGACTTGGCCACCCAATCCTTGCATGTTCTTGAAGGATTGCTCCAGGCTTTTTACTTTTCGAAACATCTCTTACTGTCCAGATCCTTAAGCGGCTTGTCAGTTTCCACCTGGAGCTCAAGATGAGGAGTGTGGGAATATGGCTCAGGAGCTTTAAAGGTAGGCTCGGGAGGGTAGTACTGGCCATTATGAGTTGGAAGCAATGGCTCATTGGAAGATCTTTGCAATGTGGCAGGTGGCGGTGCCAAAAAGATAGGAGTGATTGGTGGAGGAGGGTTTTGTTTGGGTGGTGGAGCTTGGGGAGGATAGGAGGTTGTGCCATAACTCTGTTGGTAGAACGGGAAAGGTGAAGATGAATTCACAGGAGGAGGCTCCTGAGACTGAGCCAAAGGTGGGATATATGCTGGATTGGCGGGATAAACTGGCGCCGGCTGACCCTTAGCCCAGACCTGATGCATCTCGGCCATTTGCTGCCTCAACTTATACATGTCTTCCCTCATTGCTTTGACATCCACCACTTCGACCTCTTTTGACGGGTCCACGATACTGGTATCTGATTCTTGGCCTGTCATGTTCAGTTTGATTTTTGCCCAGGAGTTACCACTTTAAAACCACAAACCAACCACCTTTCTGGAATGACATGACAAAATGAAACCATCACGTTAGCGTTAGGGCATTTAACATATTGGTAACGACTTTTGATCGGTTGCATGCGTCATCCCGGCTTTTCCCTTATTTCCAATTGTAAACTTTCTCTTTCTTTGTTTTTTCTTCTTTTTTCTTTTTTTCTTATTTTCACTCTTGCCTTTGTCTTCTCTTGTTCCTATTTTCTTTCTTTCTTAATTTTTCTTTTCCTTCTTTCTTGTTTTTCCGCTTTGCCTTTTTGTGGTTTTTCCTCTTTTTTTTCTTTTTTTTTTTCTTTTTATTTTTCTTTTGGTTATGGTCGAATCCTATGGAGATTGCCTACGTATCATGACCCAATATGAATCAGACCAAGCGTAGTTCTTACGAATTGGAAAAATAAAGGGATAATTTTTGGGATTTTCAAATTTCATTAATAAACAACTGCGATTACAAAACTACTAGACTATTTGTTTTTCAATATTTTCAAAAGGAGAGTACAAAACAGACGCAAAAACAAAATACAGACTCGACTAATCTAGGAGTATATCAAAGCTTCACATCCTAGGGCTCGTGAGGCATCACTCGGCATCACCCGGGCCTGCGTAAGACTGAGAAAGTTTCAATGTCTACGGCTATTTGAAGAAAACTGGCCATGTAATGACTTCTTTTGACTTTAAAAGCCAAGTGGCTATTTTTGAAATTTTTATTTAAGACTCGGTTTTGCAAATACGGCCTTTCAGCACTTCCGAAAGGGAGATTTTAAGGCTGTGCTCGCAAACCGTTTTAAAATGACTCAAGGTGGTTGTTCTTGTAAAAACAGCCTTCCGGCGCCCTTTTGGGGACATTCGGCTTATTTTTCAACAAGAATGGCGTCACCCGACTTATTGGATAAAAATTAAAATTTTGGTATTTTTGGCTATTTTTGCAAAAGGGGTAGTTGGACCCGATGAGGGTTGCCTAGTATCTCACATCCGGTGAGAATCAAACCAGCGTAGTTCGGGCAAATAAAACTAACTATTTTCGGAAACGAGACTCTTTTTGACAGATACACTATTTCGAAAAACAGGACTCTTTTTATGTTTTCTTTTCAACAAGCTATTTAAAAATAAAACTCTTTTGTTTTCTTTTCTTTTATTATGGAAAAATAAAACAAACCATTTTTAAGAACAAATTTCCCTTTTTCCCTTTTTCCCTTTTCCCTAAAAAATTCGGCAGAGTTTCGACTCTATTTTGACATTGGTTGTTTTTCTAAAACAGGTAATTAAGTTTCTACACTGCTATTCCTTTCCTATTGCTCAATTTTTCCAAATATTCAAGCCGATCAGCGTGCGAGTCTGAGACAAATAAATGTACATGCAACACGTAAGATGCATCAGGATGGTCTTTTCATTTCAGGTTACCTGTCCTAGACGGACCCAACCCCTGTGTTGAGTCCCCTAAGTCATATGCATGTGATGCAGATAAGCGCTCCTACTAGAGATCCGGCATGGAGTCAAGTTATTCTAGTTTCAAAACCTGGGTATGTGTTCTAGACTGTGCACCCGAGTGGACAACTCGAGTCGAGGAGGGGGCTACGTACCGGGGACCCGCGGGATCGTCCGGCTTAGTAACTTGTCCGGCCTCTTTCTTATTTCAAGGTATGACACTAACAGAATAGGGAGTCTAAACCAGTAAGCACATCCCCGGAGGTGAGAAGAGAAGGGTTTCCGCACAGTTTATATATACAGTTCAAATAATATCGAAGCGGTATAGCATTTAGCATATTTAGCAGAAAACATGTAGGAAAATCAGATAAAGCCAAACATAACAATTATTCTAAGCTCGAGTTCTTAAACCCAGAACCGAAGTTCTGGGTTTGTATCCCCGGCAGAGTTGCCAGAGCTGTCACACCTCCTTTTTCACTACACCCGCACGAAGAGGGTATAATAAAGGGAGTTATTTCCAACTTGAAGTGACAATCGAAACGAGATTTATTTAAAAGATTTAGATTCGCCACTTGGGAGATTTATGGTGTCCCAAGTCACCGGTTGAATCCCGAATCGAGAAAATTATTGACTCTGTTTAACAGTCCGCGAACCAGAAATCCGAGTAAGGAATTCTGTTAACCCGGGAGAAGGTGTTAGGCATTCCCAAATTTCGTGGTTCTAGCATGGTCGCTCAACTGTCATATTTGGCTTATTTATTTGATTTTAGTACATGTTTTAATTTATGTGCTTTTAATTTTGAACCGCTTTTATTATTATTATTTTAAGAGAATTGCAACGTCGTGAAAACACGTCTCGAATCGCGTCACATAAATGCACCCGCGGTTTTTGACACATTTCGACTTCGTTGAGATTTGGATTTGGGTCACATAAATGTGCACCCTAGTTTAGGAAAGTAATATTATTAAACTAACGCGCCTAAGGCAATTACGCGTTAACACTTTGCGAGGGCCATGGAATTTGCTAAATGGCACGCCTCGAATTCTAAGGATCAATTCACCATTAATTAAATGAGGGCCACACATTTGTCATATTGTTTGGCATGGCACGCCTCAATTCTTCCAAAGGGCTCTATTATTCGAAGTTATTATAATCGAGTTACATAAAATGTACTCCGAATTTGAACTTATTAAAAGGTTTCAGTTACACTCATTACTCTTACACGTTCGCATCTTCCAACCAACACAAACTTTGAATTTCTTATTACAAAAGAAAAAGAAACGTACTAGATTCCTATGATGCCGATAATGATAAAATGAACCAAATCAATTAGAGAACAAAGCATTTAATACTTTGTACTGGACTATGGATTTAGACATTTGGACCTTTTGTTCAAATTAGTTTTCCGCAACTTCTGTTCCAATTTCCAAACAAAGCCAACATAAAATTAAAACAGAATATAAACAAGCTAGCATTTCATCCTAGTTACATCAAGTAGTGAGTTAACTCCAGCCAACTACGAGTAAATTCGATTATGAACAGAATACCACAAACAAGGAATTTGGCTAAATATATCATTCCAACACCAAATAAGATAGCAATTGACAAAATGTGAGATGGAACGAACCTCTTATATCTCAAAAAACTCCTTGAATACAGATGTGGAAATTCAACAAGAACAACTCGACCAAGAGCACCAAGGACTCGCTGGCAACCTCAAAAATTCGAATAAGGAATAATGAACGAACAGTCGACGGGATCGCGAACAGACCTCAAATTCCCGAAAGACTTTGAACCTCAAGTGACTCGAACGGCGACCCCAAGCGATGAGCTCGAGTTCGCCGGCAACCTCTATTTTGGCATCGAACGAGGGGATTTTCCCGGTCAAGCTAGCAACATTTTTGGAGCTGTTATTTTGGGTCTTTTGGTGTTGATTTTTAGCGGAAATTTCAGCAATTTTGTAGCAACTTTTGCAGCTTTTTGGGACTGGATTTGGGCTCGTTTTGGTGGAGGCTTCAAGGGGTGATTTAGATGATTTTCACGGCTAGATTTGGATCTCTTTAATGGAGTTTCTGCTGGGTTTTACATGGCTGGAACTTATGGTTCGATCATGAGATTTGGTAGTGGAGTAGCGTCGAATTCCAGCAATTTGTCCGTGAGAGAGACGATGGGTGTTCTCTCTGTTATCGTCAGTGAAAGAGACGATGAGTGTTTTCTTTTTGGGTGTTCTCCTTTTTTCTTTCTTTTTGGCGAGATGAGTGTGTATTATATAATAGTGTATAGGGTGTATGTGGGGGAAGGTTTATGTGGGGGGATTATTTTTGGGGAAGGTATTTGTGGGAAAATAATTTTGGAGGGGAGGTCTCATATGGGGAGAAGTATTTTGGGGGAAAATATTTTTGGGGAAGGTTCTTCCCATTTTTTTTATTCCCAATTTCTTTTTCTTTTATTAAAAATCCTAGAATTAAAAACCTAAATTATCTAAAATTATACTAATTATGAAAATTATAAAAGCTACTTAATCCTAAATTAGAAGAGAAAAATCAACAAAAGGAAAATGTGTAAAAATAAAGTATTTTTTGTGATTTTTAATTTTTATGAAAACCAAATGACTTCCGATAAAACCTAAATGCGAATGCATTTAGGTTTATATTATTCGAAACCTAAATTCTTATGTGCCTCAATTCTTCCAAAGGGCTCTATTATTCGAAGTTATTATAATCGAGTTACATAAAATGTACTCCGAATTTGAACTTATTAAAAGGTTTCAATTACACTGATTACTCTTACACGTTCGCATCTGCCAACCAACACAAACTTTGATTTTCTGATTACAAAAGAAAAAGAAACGTACTAGATTCCTATGACGCCGATAATGATAAAATGAACCAAATCAATTAGAGAACAAAGCATTTAATACTTTGTACTGGACTATGGATTTAGACATTTGGACCTTTTGTTCAAATTAGTTTTCCGCAACTTCTGTTCCAATTTCCAAACAAAGACAACATAAAATTAAAACAGAATATAAANCTATATCACAAAAAACTCCTTGAATACAGATGTAGAAATTCAATAAGAACAACTCGACCAAGAGCATCAAGGACTCGCTGGCAACCTCAAAAATTCGAATAAGGAATAATGAACGAACAGTCGACGGGATCGCAAACAGACCTCAAATTCCCGGAAGACTTTGAACCTCAAGTGACTCGAACGGCGACCCCAAGCGATGAGCTCGAGTTCGCCGGCAGCCTCTATTTTGGCATCGAACGAGGGGATTTTCCCGGTCAAGCTAGCAACATTTTTGGAGCTATTATTTTGGGTCTTTTTGGTGTTGATTTTTAGCGGAAATTTCAGCAGTTTTGTAGCAACTTTTGCAGCTTTTTGGGACTGGATTTGGGCTCGTTTTGGTGGAGGCTTCAAGGGGTGATTTAGATGATTTTCACGGCTAGATTTGGAGCTCTTTAATGGAGTTTCTGCTGGGTTTTACATGGCTGGAACTTATGGTTCGATCATGAGATTTGGTAGTGGATTAGCATCGAATTCCAGCAATTTGTCCGTGAGAGAGACGATGGGTGTTCTCTCTGTTATCGTCAGTGAAAGAGACGATGAGTGTTTTCTTTTTGGGTGTTCTCCTTTTTTCTTTCTTTTTGGTGAGATGAATGTGTATTATATAATAGTGTATATGGTATATGTGGGGGAAGGTTTATGTGGGGAGATTATTTTTGGGGAAGGTATTTGTGGGGAAATAATTTTGGAGGGGAGGTCTCATATGGGGAGAAGTATTTTTGGGGAAAATATTTTTGGGGAAGGTTCTTCCCATTTTTTTTATTCCCAATTTCTTTTTCTTTTATTAAAAATCCTAGAATTAAAAACCTAAATTATCTAAATTATACTAATTATGAAAATTATAAAAGTTACTTAATCCTAAATTAGAAGAGAAAAATCAACAAAAGGAAAAGGTGTAAAAATAAAGTATTTTTTGTGATTTTTAATTTTTATGAAAACCAAATGACTTCCGATAAAACCTAAATGCGCAAGATATTTTTGGTATTTATTATTTTGATTTTAAAATATTAAAATGCATGAAATGCAATTAAATAAAGAAAAATTCCTAAAAAATCAATAAAAATTATTTTGATCTATTTTAGGAGTTATCTTCATGTAGGGCAAAAATCATGTGCTTACAATGTCCGTTGACGTTTACTTCTTCTCGAATTTTCCTCATTAGGCATACCATCTGCTATTTCCTCCCGATATCGTTTTGACTTTTGGTAGGTCAGTTCACTTTCCTTTTTATACGGATAAATAGTTTCAAAGAATTCAGCATTATCTGATTCTATTATCGTATTAACGTGAATCTCTGGATTTTCTGACTTTTGAACCAGAAAACGATATACCTTGCTATTGGTTACATATCCAATAAATACACAATCAACCGTTTTTCGACCTATCTTAACCCTTTTAGGTTTAGGAACTTGTACCTTCGCTAGACACCCCCACACTTTGAAGTATTTCAAGCTGGGCTTCCTTCCTTTCCACTTTTCATATGGAATGGACTGTGTTTTACTATGAGGTACACGGTTGATTATTCGGTTAGCTGTAAGTATAACTTCTCCCCACAAGTTTTGCGGTAAGCCAGAACTTATCAGCAACGCATTCATCATCTCCTTCAACGTTCAATTCTTTCTCTCTGCAATTCCGTTAGATTGTGGGGAGTAAGGGGCAGTTGTTTGGTGAATAATGCCATTTTTCAAACATATTTCTTCAAAAGGAGATTCATATTCGCCATCCTATCACTTCTTATTATTTTGATCTTTTTGTTTAGTTGCGTTTCAACTTCACTCTTGTATTTCTTGAAAGCATCAATTGCCTCCTCTTTACTATTAAGTAAATAAACATAGCAATATCTCATGCTATCGTCAATAAAAGTAAGAAAATACTTTTTCCCACCGTGAGATGGTGTTGACTTCATGTCGCAAATATATGTGTGGATTAAGTCTAAAGGATTTGAATACGGACTTATAAGGATGCTTAGAATATTTTGATTCCACACATATTTGACATTTGGAATTGACGCAATCAAATTTTGGCAATACTTCTAAATTTATCATTTTTCGCAATGTTTTGAAATTTACGTGACCTAAACGCGAATGCCATAAAGTGTTTGACTCAAGCAAGTAAGAAGAAGCATTCACTTTATTGATAGGAACTGCTATTACATTTAGCTTAAAAAGGCCCTCATTTAGGTAACCTTTTCCTACATACAAATCGTTCTTACT
>MU718259.1:0-11277 GCA_026770625.1 Nicotiana glauca
GACCCTACTGTATACAGACACCTTGTTGGGAAGCTCAATTATCTTACTCACACTCGACCCGACCTTTCTTTTGCTGTGTTGAAGCTGAGTAAGTATATGCAAAGCCCCCGCCTTTCACATTTTTCGGCAGCACTTCGTGTATTGCGTTATTTGCGCTCAGATCCAGGTCAGGGGATCATTTTAAACTCAAATCCAACTCTTGATTTGCTTGATTTTTGTGATTCTGATTGGGCTTCATGCCCAGAAACTCGGAGATCTGTGAGTGGTTTTTATATCACCCTTGGAGGTTCACCAATTTCTTGGAAATCGAAGAAACAAACATCTGTATCTTTGTCTTCGGCTGAGGCGGAATATCGCTCAATGCGTCGAGTTGTTGCCGAACTGACTTGGCTCACTCGTCTTCTCAGCGATATCTCTGTTTCACCATCTTTGTCGGTACCCGTTTTCTCTGACAACAAAGCAACGATTCATATCGCTCGGAATCCCGTTTTTCACGAGAGAACCAAACATGTGGAATTGGATTGCCACTTTGTTCGGCAACAATTCCTTTCTGGGCTGATTACTCTTTCATATGTGCCTTCATCGACTCAACTGGTAGATCTCTTCACCAAATCACTCGCTGGACCTTCACACAAATTGGGAGTAACTTCTTTACCCTCCAACTTGAGGGGGGATGTTGAGAAGAAACCCCATGGTTTAATTGCTTCAAGAGAAGAAATACAGAGCCTAGATGAAGAAGGAAATTCCAAGAGGGTTTCAGACAAGACAAAGGAAATCTTCGGAGTTATCTAAATCAAAGGCTGTATCTACACATTTGGTTTTGACACGTGGCTCACTCTCAGCCCTTGAAAGAATTTCTGATAGATTAAATAAGGACCCTTCAGATTATAAGTTGGACAGCTGTAGCACATTGGATTCCAAATTTGTGAAACGTGTAGCTAAGATAGGAAAGAATAAAATTTAGCTAGTTTGTTATTTCATAGCAAATAGATTTTAGACAGCTGTATAGGATTCTGTTTTTTTTACATAGCTAAGTATTGTATAAATACACCGGTTTTGTACAGAAATTAATACAACACAGAAAATTATTCTAATCTCTCATTTTCATTCCTTCAAAAGCGGTAGATAACCTAATTCCTATAGGTCACGGTCAATGAGAACTTATAATCTGGGACCGATAAACTGAAAAAATAGCTAAGTTAAATCCAAAATATGTACCCTAACATACTGCATAAACAACGTTAAATGTTATTTTGTATGGGATCTTTATACAAATGACCAAGCCGGATTTATTATTTACTTTTTAGACGTAGATTATATACTGTTAATGATATGTATACAATCTGATAAAAACATACATCTGGACATACAGATATACTGTTGTACATATTCTTAAATGTCCAGTAATACATTAGAACATACGAATAACATATACCCATCATAGATCTATTCTATCATCGGACCACCATAACCATAATTTCTATACAAGATAGGATAAAAGAAAACATTTTAATTAATTTAGCTACCCAATTAACAACTCACCCATTAGAAGATGCCATAGCCATTACTGACCGACGCCCATAACCATTACTGACGCCGTCCGCCACCTCTATTCATAAACCAAAGAAGAAAAATCACTAAAATTAATGTTACCAACTGCAAAACCATTTGAACATAAACCGAACACAGTAAAAGAAAAAATACATTCTTCTTCAATTTCACGAAAAAATGGTGGTTTACTTGGAGCAGCCCATCAGGCTTTTGTTGGACGCCGTGAACACCGGCCTGTTATCCTGCCACTGCAAAGAGTGGGAGCTGGTCGTTGCTCTGTGAAACCAGCTTCACGCGTTCCACCCCTCTTCAGGGACTAAGTAGCCCATGTCTTCACTAAGGCCACGTAGCCCAACTCTATACTTGGACGGGGCATGCCAGATGATAGCCCAAAAAATCCCGTTTTTCATGAGAGAACGAAACATGTGGAATTGGATTGCCACTTTGTTCGGCAACAATTCCTTTCTGGGCTGATTACTCTTTCATATGTGCCTTCATCGACTCAACTGGAAGATCTCTTCACCAAATCGCTCGCTGGACCTTCACACAAATTGGGAGTAACTTCTTTACCCTCCAACTTGAGGGGGGATGTTGAGAAGAAACCCCATGATTTAATTGCTTCAAGAGAAGAAATACAGAGCCTAGATGAAGAAGGAAATTCCAAGAGGGTTTCAGACAAGACAAAGGAAATCTTCGGAGTTATCTAAATCAAAGGTTGTATCTACACATTTGGTTTTGACACGTGGCCCAATCTCAGCCCTTGAAAGAATTTCTGATAGATTAAATAAGGACCCTTCAGATTATAAGTTGGACAGCTGTAGCATATTGAATTCCAAATTTGTGAAACGTGTAGCTAAGATAGGAAAGAATAAAATTTAGCTAGTTTGTTACTCCTTCCGTTTCAATTTATGTGAACCTATTTCCTTTTTAGTCCGTGCCAAAAAGAATGACCACTTTCCTTATTTGGAAACAATTTACCTTTATGCAATGATTTATAGCCGCACAAAATAAAGGTGCCTCATTTTACACCACAAGATCAAAAGTCTTCTCTCTTTTCTTAAACTCTGTGCCCAGTCAAATGGGTTCACATAAATTGAAACGGAGGGAGTATTTCATAGCAAATAGATTTTAGACAGCTGTATAGGATTCTGTTTTTTTTTACATAGCTAAGTATTGTATAAATACACTGATTTTGTACAGAAATTAATACAACACAGAGAATTCTTCTAATCTCTCATTTTCATTCCTTCAAAAGCGGTAGATAACCTAATTCCTATAGGTCACGGTCAATGAGAACTTATAATCTGGGACCGATAAACTGAAAAAATAGCTAAGTTAAATCCAAAATATGTACCCTAACATACTGCATAAACAATGTTAAATGTTATTTTGTATGGGATCTTTATACAAATGACCAAGCCGGATTTATTATTTACTTTTTAGACGTAGATAATATACTGTTAATGATATGTATACAATCTGATAAAAACATACATCTGGACATACAGATATACTGTTGTACATATTCTTAAATGTCCAGCAATACATTAGAACATACGAATAACATATACCCATCATAGAACTATTCTATCATCGGACCACCATAACCATAATTTCTATACAAGATAGGATAAAAAAAAATATTTTAATTAATTTAGCTACCCAATTAACAACTCACCCATTAGAAGATGCCATAACCATTACTGACCGACGTCCATAACCCTTACTGACGGCGTCCGCCACCTCTATTCATAAATCAAAGAAGACAAATACACTAAAATTAATGTTACCAACTGCAAAACTATTTGAACATAAACCGAACACAGTAAAAGAAAAAATACATTCTTTTTCAATTTGACGAAAAAATGGTGGTTTACTTGGAGCAGCCCATCAGGCTTTTGTTGGACGCCGTGAACACCGGCCTGTTATCCTGCCACTGCAAAGAGTGGGAGCTGGTCGTTGCTCTGTGAAACCAGCCTCACGCGTTCCACCCCTCCTCAGGAGGCTAAGTAGCCCATGTCTTCACTAAGGCCACGTAGCCCAACTCTATACTTGGACGGGGCAGGCCAGTTCATAGCCCACAAAGTCCTACCTTCAAAGTCAGCCCAACATTCCACCATTTCAATGCCCCTACTCAGGTTACAAGCCCACATTACCAGGCTCGGCGAACAACATATATTATAATTCAGTTATAAACAAGGTAGATCATTCTTTGATTGTCGATGTGGGAATAGAATTGAAAAATGAGCTAAAATGATGCACTTTACGTTTGCAGGGTCTAAATCCAGCAGCAATTAAATCTTCGTATTTTTCTCTTGCAGCATTATATAAATATTCCATTTTATTAATTGACAGGATCTGCAGAGTTCATAATTTTCATGAAATAAGAAAAATAGAAGAGTTTGAAAAACCTGATTTGGTGCAATCTCTAAAATGAATGAACGCTCTACAACAACATTCCCATTTACACTTTCTGCTATCGGTTGTATGATAAAAGCTCTTCTATTGTTATCTTCAGGATACTATCAGTCTATAAATAAAACAAGGAGCACAATTTGGATGGAACTCAAACTAATTTCCATTCCAGCCGATTCGATGAAACTAGTTCAAACACATGGGAAGTGAGATTGAATCATGAACTAAAAAAAATGCTTAGACAAACTATTACTATCAAAGAGCCATCTGAACAATTTCTTCCAGATCTATGCATTAACGGGGTGTTTAGCGTTTTATTTTTATATTTCTTTTGGTAAGAATTGGTGGCATTGGTTAAATTCATGCTATGTGTCAAAGAAGTAAAAAAAGGGACCTTGGAATAACAGTAAAGTTATATCTGTACATTGTGTGGCCTTCATCTCACCCGTTCGGTCGTTCAATTAGCTAGTGACCCTTTCGAACCCTCCTCTATGAACGCGTGAAGCTTCATGCACGGGCTGCCCTTTTTTATTTGTCAAATAAGTAGCAAGCTTAATGAAACTCCGTGATTTTTAGTAACACCGGGTTAATTTTCCATTGGCATTACAGTGCATTTCTGGATGAACAAAGATTGGGGATTAATTGCCATTGGTGTTCAGTCGACTCTCTCCGAGTTAAATGTAGAGACATGCAGTAAACTAGGATGCTACAATCTATAAAGTAATGTTATCTCCCTATCACCCTATGTTCCATTTTATGAAATGAATACTAGTAACAGTTAATGTGTCAAAGCAAGTTTTTTATAGTATTAGGATTTTTCAAGCATTTTCTAAGAATTGTTAGCTTTAAGATTTCTATTATATTACTTCATATAAATTATTTGGGGTGCGGCCCTTCATTCGGAATGCTTCGTGCACCAAACTGCCGTTCTTTTGCTTACTTCATATTGATTCTAAATAAATTATTATGTTGCAAACTCGGTCTCGGAATGCCAGTGCACCAAAGGAATTGTGTCTAAGTTCATACTGAAAATTTAGCACGCTGACCATCGCATTCTGAAACTCAATCATTCTTTTGGGGTGAGGGAAATTAATTTTTTATGTACATGTACAAGCCTAGTTTATATATGAACATGGTGGGACAATAGGGAACTAAGCTCTACCGATATTTTCTGATAATTCTGAAATCAAGTTCATAAGGTTAAGCCACAGTTAAACACAGAATTCTGGAACTCCTTTATTTTGTTGGTGTAAAGAGTGATATGGGATGTTGCATCTATGTTGGGAGAGTATGTAGCTAATACTGCCAGTTGATTGTTGGATAGGTCTATTCAAGGTCAAGGAGAGAAAATCATGCAAGATGGTGCCCTCAGCTGCCACAATCAGTCGCTTTTGTTCTGTTAGATTGCTCAGTGCTACGCTAGTCTGTGTTCTGCCGTGCATTTCATTTTATTTTGATTGGTAGTTGATATCTCTTTGCATGATAACCTATTATTCCAGAGGAAGCACATAAATAGGTAGGATGGATTATTTTGTCTCAACAGTGTATTGTATGTTAAATGATCTTATTAATTAAAGAAACATGAAACTGCAGATAATAGAAATAGATAGATAGATAGATTAGAGAGAGAGAGAGTCAGTAACATATGACTGAAAATATGTGGATTTGCTAACGCAAGAGACGTTGAAAGATAGAAGGAATAAAGCAAACCAATAACACCTGAAGAATGGATTCTTCTGTATAGTCCACAAACCACAAATTCTTGGATGACATGACCTGATGTCCTCTGTCCTTAGTAAAGTTAAAAACAGTAGCTGGAAAATCATAGTGGATTGCCTTTTCAACATGTTTTGCTTCTTATAGTAGTCCCTTTGAATTATGAGCCACCATTACCAGCAGCTCCACTTCCATTTGTCTTGTTGCTTGTGCTATTCTGTGCATGATTATGGGACCCTTTGGCTGATTTCAATTTCCTTTAACCTTCTTTGTTCTGCAATTGATATGCAAATTTAAATGTTCACAGTGATGCTTTTAGTTTGCCAACTCGCCAAATCTTTTGGTTTTTGTTTTCCTGTTGAAAATTTTGAAGAACATTGATATTACAGTTCAGGGTAATCTGAAATGCAGAAATGTAGGCTAAGATTGCGTACAATAGACTCTAGAGGTCTGACCCTTTCGCAAACCCCGCGCATAGAGGGAGCTTAGTGCACCGGGCTGCCCTTTTATTTTTAGTTCAGGTGGTAATCTAATGGCTAAAGTAGTAAACAAACCATATGGAGACTTTGATTTGTTGATCATGACATACTGGTGTTTTCACTTGTTGAGTCAAAAATATTTTAATATCTCAAAAAGAATATTTACAATTATGTCTAGGTTCATTATTTTAATATAATCTTGATAGTATTGTAACTGAAAGAATATTTTCAATACTTTTATGTTTTGAATTTTTTGTCATTAAATCCTTAATGAATACTTGTACAATTTTAAGAATCTGAGTAATGGCCTTTTGATTCTTTCTTCTACGTTATTTTGTTTTTAACGTATAGTAAGCCATTATGGCTTTGGAAATGATTTTAATGATTTTTGTACATACGTTTCAGAAAGTTTTGAAACTAGCATTATGGCTTGGACATTATCTGAAAGTTAGTCCATTTGTTTTGGACTATAATATATATATATATATATATATGTTTCTGTTTTTCATCTTAAAAAATGTGCAGTAAAAAACAAAGTTAAAAATCTTTTCTTCCTTATTCTTTGTGCTAGGTTTTCTTCTTGTTAAACTTTGTTGTTTCTGCTCCTAGTTATACTAGAAGAGCTTGTTGAATCCTGGGGGATACGCCTAATATTATTCATCTCGGTGTGGGCGAAATATCCTTAAGGACAGTGTCCTTGACACGCCTCAAGCTAAACCTTTTATTCTCCATAATTCTTCAAAATTTTCCAACATCACTTTCATAGATTTTGATTCAATGTGCAGACAGTGAATTATGCGGCGAGACAGTCAAATCTCTCTATAAGAGTCTCATTTGTTCTAATATTTTTCGGATGCTATAGTGAAGTGCTGTTATAGACGACATATATTATGATATAATATAATCGATTCCAAGAGAAATTTAGCTTTATAGTGAATAGTTGTTATATAGTGATGTGGTATAAAGTATGAAGTTATATGTGAATGAAAACTGCAGTGGCTTAACACTAATTAAAATGATACTCAGCACATGAATTAAAGACTCATGTTTGCATTCGGGTAAAAGAGAATTAACAACATGAAGAAGGAAAAACTTAGAAAATATCTCCAGCTCACTCTCATTTTCTCTTCCTTTCCTCTCTGAATCCTTAAAGACAGTAAAACAACTCATTATCAGAGAAGCAGATAAGTAAAATTCTATGTAGTGGATTGGTTTGATGATTCAGCTTTGAGATGAGCAGTGTTGCACGTAACCTCGTCGAGGTTACTAAAAGCATGGAAAGGAGTGTCAATTTGAATGTCAGTAATCATCCGACGAAGGTCAGAAGCCTCTTCCTTGAGCTGCATATTCTCCTGAAAGACTCTGTCATGAGATTCTGTGACTTGGTTTAGTTTATTCATCAGATTCTGATTCTCTGTTCGAAGGCGAAGAACTTGGGACCATAGCTCATCAAGATGCCTCTGCTTCCTCATCCTTGATCTTCTAGCTGATTCCCTATTAGATACCATTCTCCTCTGCTTTCGTTCGTCGATGATTCTGGTTTGTTGCTCCTCCGATTCGTCAGAGGTCGAGTTACTGCTGATGCATGAGGGTTGTTGGCTGAAGTCTTGAACAGGAAAAGAGGCCTGATAATTTTGTATATTGTTGTTTGTTAAGAATGTGTTGTATTGGAATGGTGCTAAGTTTTTGTGCATGAAGCTGAAATCAATGGGAAGTGACGAGGAGTTGTTTTCTGGAGCAAAGTAGAGGATTGCTGCAGCCTCTGATGAAATCATGATTGACTGTATTTGAAGGTGATAATATATTTGGAGAGAAGCTTTAGTTTGCAGATAAAATCTGTTAAGGCTTTAAGTTATGGTCAGGTTTTTATAGGAGCAGAAGGCTTGAGTATTGTGGGCCAGATTCAGCCACATTGAGTTAACTATACTGTGAGGAGCTGATGAAAGCAAATAATGAGATAGTTTATTCATTAAGGAAAGGGCATTAACTCTGCCTATAAGAACAAACAATATGAAGTCCAGATAAAGAAGGACGGTTATGGTAAGTCGATGACTAATCTAAAAATAATTAAATTATCAAAAGGATACATATAGGCGACACCAACTAGTTAGTGACTAAGATAAAGTTGATGCATAAATGTTAGCATAGTCGGTTTCAAGTCCAGATAAAGAAGGCGAGTTGTGATAAGTTGATGATTAACCTAAAAATAGCTAAAATATGAAAATAATTCATATAGTCGACCCCAACTTGTCGGGATTGATGCATAGTTGATTCATATTTATCAGGGGTGTATCTACGTTAAGGGGTATGGGTTCCTCTCCATAAACCATGTATAACAATGTTATATTTCTTTAAAATTACTTAAATATATGTGCGTACAACCATGCTTAAAGACTCATACAATAATTATTGGGTGCACTTCTACAAGTGAAATTGGTAGTTCAAATCCCACTTCAGACGGTCTTATTTTCAGTATATATATATATATATATATATATGTGTGTGTGTGTGTGTGTGTGTGTGTGTGTGTGTAAAAATTACTCAAATTTTAAAAAGAATATAATTTGGAACCTACAATTTCAAAAGTATAGGGGGTCATGGTAAGAGATTAAAGTTAAACCCGTCAAATATAAATTATAAATTCACTAGTGCACCAATTATCTTAAAATTCTGGATCCGCCTTTCATATTTATTGAAAGAAAAGGCATCATACATGTTTGTAATGCATATGGACCATTTAATACATGCCTAATGCATATGGACCATTTAATACATTCCTATCATGAAATCTTAATGAAGGTTGAGTTTTTGGATAATTGCTGAACATTAAATGTAATGATGCTTACATGGAAAAAAGTTAGTGATGATTGGGGCAGGAATTATTTAAGGTGGAAATGGTATGGAACAATAATAAGAAGAAAAAAAAAAGAAAGAAAACAGTTCGAAGTCAATCTTAGAAGCTATATGGAATTTGAAAATCAGATTAAAGTCTCACAGCCAATAGCAATATTGTGATTGATGACGAAATCTAGGTCAATTGAAAAGTTATAAACTATTTAAAGCATAAAATTTTGATGATTATTTTAAACAAATGATGAGTCGAAAGGCACTTGAGATTGAGATAGAAGGGACCCACATGAGAAACGTAATAGGCTATGTTTGTACATACTTTAACATCACAGTACCCAAATGCTGTCTTCTCAGCTTTTGTTAAATTGGCCATTAGCTGAATTAGCCTCAGCACTAGACAACTACTTGCATATTGAGTGAGCTTCTTAGGTATTTACCTTGGCTTGCTTTTTTCATTTCCCCCACCCTCAAGAAAAAAAGTTCGAAGCTTCCGCTAATTAGGGACGAAGCCATCTTTTGCAAAGGTTTGATCACCTTTCACCGAAATATTATAAAAAATTATACTGTATAAATAAGTAAAATATTAATTTTAGATGTATAAAATATATATTGAACACCCTTTGTCGGGAATTATTTATTAGTTATTTCAAGTCTGAACATTCTTGAAAACATTTTTGGCTTCGCCACTACCGCTAATGTGTTGGGTCAAGGAAGCGTTATATCATAGTCTTACTTTGTATTTCTACAAAAAACTAAATTGAATATGTGTCTATTGGTAACTTTCACGGTTGCACCTAAAGGTTGGGACGAGTTGTCGCTTCCGCTTCATCCACCACCGCTTGCGCAAAGACTTCTCTCTAAGGTGGAACGCTCCACTATCGACATATTTTCACATCCCACAGTCTTCAAGTAGAAGACCATATAATAAAACCAAGCATGTTGCATAGCTATATACGTATATATTTCCAAAGATTAGAAAATATCTTTGTAATTACCTTCTTTCTTGGCTGTTCTAGTCGATCACTCTCTTTTCTGACTATGTACAGTATTTACTTTTTTAGTATGTCATTCTTTGTTTTTATTTGAGAAAAGGTAAAATAGATTACCTTTCTAGAACACTATGAAGTGATGAGCCCCACATGCACCAGAATGAGAACTAGGAGGTACTATCTATAGACTATAGTCTATATATATATGGCTTTTGTTTTATTGTACTATTGTCCTCATGCTTGTAATTGTTCAAATGATCTTTCAAGAACTGAAGAGCCTTAATATTAACTCTGATCATCTTAGTATTTCTGCTATTATGTATGTATGTTTCCACGAAATCTTATTATTTCTTTTTATATTCTCTAATCAAACATTTCTTTATTAGAGGGTATCATTAGACTAACAATATAGAAAAATGAATCAAGAATTATTAAAAATCAAGAAAATGAATCGATTCTCTTGTAGCCTGTCAGACAATCTGTCTCCTTGAGTTGAATCTAAATTCACTTCATCAATCTACCTAAGTAGTATTCACCTGCCTCTTAAATTGATATATAATGCTTGAGTTTCTTTCTCCAATTTCTACAAGAGCTAGCTCAGCTCCTTCTAGATGAATTATGAAATATTAATGCCTGCCTAGTAAATATATAGTGACTAATTCTTTGTTTTTAGATAGAAAAACATAATTATGCTTCAGTCCCTACAAGATTGAGGTGAAATGTATATATAAATCATCATGTTCTCAACAGAAAAATATTTTATTTTATTGTAGTGTTTTACTGAAATTTTTTTTGCAAAAATATGATATTTTTTGGGTTAGTCTTTAACTTTTGATCCTGATCACTTGTTCCTCGGCTGAACATCAACGTTAAAAGTTAAAAATGTTACATATGAGGTAAGTGATGAGCAACACTTATTAAACTTAAAGTTCTATCCACAAAGTAAGTAAGAAATTCAAGATCATCCACTTCAAGGGTATTTGGGTACTTTAACCTGTTTTTACAGGGGTAATATAGTGATGTTGCTAACTTCTAATTTGATCAGACATCACCATATTAGCATGGTGAACAATGTATGCACTTGCAAAAGCCACTAATTGAGTAAAAATTATTCTAATACCTTCATAAGGATTATTCTAATACCTTCGTTTTCTTGCCTACCCATTATCACTCTTAATTATTTATATATTGCCGAAATTTCCAGTCCCAAAAAGGATTATGTCTCTTTAACTTGCTAAAATCATAAAGCAATCAAATTCATGGCAATTGACAAACCA
>MU718259.1:21055-33033 GCA_026770625.1 Nicotiana glauca
GTTGTAGCGGAGAATAACTCAGTAATGTATAGTTTATCTCCACAGTGTCATGTTAAATTGCCGATTACAATAGAGTACGATAAATTGGTATCGTTGATATGTAAAAGAATGAGTATGAGAAAATGTTCGGTGAACCTTAAAGTAACCGATAGATATCTGTATTCTGTGACTCCGCAAAGGTTTTTTTTTTATTCTGAGTTTAAGATCGAAGATGATGAAACTCTTAGACATTTTTTGTGGATTCTGGATGAATACAAATAATTTATTGTGATAAAATTATTGAAAATATACGTCAAGGTTGAAGACGTTCCCAATAATGAGGTTGTGCATAGTAGGGATAACCTCTAGTCATCGGGTGATTATTCTGAAGCAGTTTTTGCCGGACAGATTTTTGATGAAAGAGCTTGCTTTGATTTAAACTTATCACCACCGGCAAATGAGCAGCGAGGAAATAATTTCTCGACTTTACATAATCTACAAGACGACTGGTAAACTTTAATTTTTTTACGCTTTAACGATGTTTTTTTATCTTGAATTGGATTTGTATTAACAATTATATTTTTCATAGGGGGTACCGTCCGGATATGAATTTTACAAGTTATGACCCCGCTCCTACTTAGAATATGCGTAGTTCTGGCGTGTTGGATCACTGTGGTCCATCCGGGAGTCATCACCAACAAGAAAATGTCCATCATCGAATGTCAACATAGTACGACTTGTAAGTGAAGTGATATAGTTATATGTAAAGTATTTATCAATTTGAGTAGCTTATTATTTTGTTCTTTTTGTGCAGTGAAAACGAGCAACTTGATGTTCCTGACCTCACACAGTTGCCCGTAGATGACGTATTGACTCGTGATTTGGCAGATGGGCAGAGTCAGAAAGATTATTGTGATTATGGCAACAATGCCGATGAGTCTGGAGATGACACACCCTTCCCTAATGAGGATGATGAGGAGAAGGAAGTGAATGTCAAAACTGAGCTGACGAGGGAGCACGCTCTTCCACCTCCCGTTAGACCAAGAGTATACGAGTCTCACGTGCCGTTTCATGAGCGGAATATTCCCTACCTTGATAATTTTTCAAGTATGCCGGATGTGGATGCCCTCACAAGGGATGCTACGAATTTCGATCAGCAATGTGGGATGAGTCTAGACCAACGGTGCTGGCAAAGGGCATGTATTTTTTCGATTATCAGGGCTGTAAAAATCTACAGCGTAAGAGAGTGTCGTGAGATGACGGTAAGGGAGTCAACTCCGGAGGTATACAAGACTGTATGCCGTATATATTTTATGGGTTGTAACTGGATGTTGCGTGCGAGCAAGAAGAAATCAAGGTTGTGAAAAATGGATAAATATATTAGCACCTATAGATGTGAAATGGGCACATTCAATGAGAATCACTTCAACTTGGATGTAGACTTGATTTCTCTCTCTCTCTTTCTTTCTCTCTCTCTCTCACACACACACACCCCCATTCCGTGGGTAATAATCCTAACTAGTCTCTCACCCTTATTCACTCTTTGTTTATTAGTACTACTTAATACTTTGATTATATTAGTGGTGGTTTATGCGTTTTAGATCAATAATGCCAACTTTAACTTGCACGCACGTTATCCGTTGCTTACGTACCATCTCGAAGGTCTTAATCCACTTCAATACGGATAATTAATTAATTAATTGTGTTAAATAAGTTTTAGGTTTATCCCAAGGTGTCTCCAAATCACTGACCAAAGAGAATATGTATAAAGATTATTAGATATTTATAATGCTATTATATTATCACCACTAACTGAGGTTTATGTGTCAGTGGTTTGGACCACATTTTTATAGTGATTAGAAAGACGAAATTGCCAAATCGACAGTGACATGTTGATATATACCTATTCAAATAATTTAAGATTAATTACAGTATAAGAAATTAGGTTAGAGAAATCATGAGATTTAATCATAATCAATGGCACATCAAGGTTAGATCATGATTTGTTTTCCCTATTTGATTGGTTGATTAAGCATTTCAACATCATTAGATACATTTGAAAAACCATTAGTTGGACCATCAAAGAATTTTTTGCAACTAATCATCTCAATTACATTAAATGGAACTCTTTAAACAATGACTTGGTGGAGGGGCGAAAGGGGTGGGGTGGACGGATTCTTAGGAAAGCCTAGAACCACATGATTTCTCCTTGTCTAAAAAGGTAATTTTTTCCAAGAGAAAAACTAAAAACAGCTTCTGCTTCTAAAAAATAATTTTTTTTTTATTTTTTATTTAAAAGTACTTTTTTCCTAAAGTTTTGTCAAACATCCCAATTTTAAGAAAAAAATTAATTTTTTGAAAGGGAAAATACATAATACCCCATTGGGGTTGTAACAAAGTGCTAGTTGCACCCGTTAAAAATACGGGTATCTATGACCCCCTGTATTTGTTATAAGTGTAATAGGTACAACCTTTCCGGGCTAATCCCAATTTCAAAAGAAAAAATACAAATCACGCACCAATCCTTGTTTGCCACGGGTAACATTTATTTATTTTAAATTTATCCTTCTATTTATTTATTTTTTGATCTTGTTTTATCTTTTTATCTTACATTTCCTTTCTCTTTATTTCTCCTTCTTTTTCTTCACCATTTTCTCCCACTTATAAATGGTGGAGATGACTTAGCAAAAAGGCATCACCGGAATCACCATTTTTCCGGTGAGAAACATTATAAGAAAAAAAGGGAAAAAGAAAGAAGAAAAAAAAGAAAAGAAAAAAAAAGGAAAGAAGAAAAAAAGTAAAAATTAAAAAGGAGAAAACATACCAAGCAAGATTTGCTTCTCGCCGGAATCAACAACTTTTCCGGCGAGTAATATGGCAAGGAGACAAATGTAAAAATGAAAAAGAAAGAAAGAAAAGACATTAAGAGAGAAAGGATAGAAAAGAAAAAAAAAAGATAGAAAAAAGAAAGAAGAGAAGAAAATGGCAGAAGCAAGTTGCGTGTAAAAATGCGGATGGAGTAATAAGGGGAAAGAGAATAGAAGAAAAGAAAAAGTAAAGTAATAAATAAATAAATAAATAATTTTTAGAGCTTCCACGCGCGGTTTATCAGGTGCAAATCAAAACAAGTGCCATTTTAGCTCAAAATGTGGTACTTATTACCCTTCTAACAAATACCTAGGGGTCATAGGACACCCGTATTTTTACGAGGTGCAACTGGTGTTGATTTTCGAGATACACATACAGAGCTTACGCAGTGAAAATTAAACAAGGAACGTACCTTCAACCATGCTTGTTCAGGTGATGTGGAGAATTGTCTTGGAAGAACCTTGACTAAAAACTTAGAGTCTTCTAGCTTGTGCCTATCGTAGGATGCCAGACTAATGGAGTCACATGCGTATTCATAACTAGTCACTACCATATATGCATAACTATAGAATATTATTTGATATATTATTTTCTTTGAGAGATAAGGTAAATAATTTATTACCTTATATGTGGGCCACACTAGAAGTCTCTAGAAGGACGGTACATTTCTATCATTCTCCCGCTTGGCCCACATATTAAAATCAGATAATCCTTTATGAGAGATAAACATATATGGCCATAGACTTCATCACTCAACTAAAATTTATGCAATAAGCACTTTAGCTAAAACATACCATTATATGAATCATGACAGTTATGCTCTTAACAAAACAATTCCTTTCATGTATTACAATGTAAAATATGTTCTAACAAAGTGTCAATAACTTTATGAATGAACTTAATATAAGTCATTCAGAGTCCAACTTTATTGATCCAATGATCACAAAATAATACATGAAAAATTAAAGTTTGCACTGTCATATATATCAAAATAAACATAATGTCTAGACAAACTATTAGAGAATAAAGCAAGGCTAAATAGAGCTACTAAGATCCATATGGGTTACATGACCTTGAAAATATTAGCTGGCAGACCTTTAGCCATAGGATCAGCAATCATAAAAGTAATTACTAACATGCTCAAAACTCACATCTTGCTTCTTGACATAGTCTCTAACCATGAAGTACTTTATGTCAATGTGCTTGCTTCGCTGCCACTTTTATTATTCTTAGAAAAGAACATGCAGCTGAATTGTCATAGAAGATTCTCAATGGCCTTGAAATAGAATCGGCAATTCTAAGGCCGAAAATAAAGTTCTTCAACCATAACGCATGTGATGCAGCTTCATAGCATGCTATAAATTCAGCTTCTACAGTGAGTGTTGCAACAATTGTCTACTTGATACTTTTCCAAAACACAACACATCGGGCAAGAAGGAAAATGTATCCTGAAGTAGATTTTTCAATGTCTTTGCATCCACCCAAATCAGAGTCTGAATATCCAATTACCTCCAATGAGTCAGAATATTTATATGTGAGCTTAAAATCCTTGGTTCCTTGCAAATATCTCATAACACTTTTACCAGCTTTTCAATTATCAAGATTATGGTTACTTTGATATCTGCCAAGCATTCCTACCGCAAAAGCAAAATAGTACAAACATGTGCATACATAAGGCTCCCAACAAGCGAATAATAGGGAATGTCTTTCCTCTGCTCCTTTTCCAATGCATTTTGTGGACATTGATTCAATGAGAATTTTTCACCTTTAATTATGGGTGTTGCTATATGTGAACAATTCTTCATATCGATTCTTTCCAAAAATTCTTTCAATGTAGACCCTTTGAGATAGTATAAGTAATCTTTGGGATCTATTTATAGGAATATCTATGCCAATGACATAAGAGGCTTTACCCATATCCTTTATATCAAAATTCAGGATAAGGAACTGTTTAGTTCGTGGAACAATCCCAATTCACTACTTGCAAGCAAAATGTCATCCACATATAGGACTAGAAAAATGTATTGCTCCCACTTATCTTAAGGTATATACATTGATCAATGATGTTCTCCCTAAATCCAAATAAAGAAACAACAGTATGAAATTTAATATACCATTGGCGGAAAGCCTGCTTTAGCCTATAAATAAATTTATTTAACTTGCAAACAAGGTAACTTTTGTCCTTTTTACAAAATCCTTCAGGTTGACACATGTATACCTCCTTTTCAAGATCTCCATTCAGGAAAGCTATTTTTGCATCCATTTGATATAACTCTAAATTAAAATGAGCTACTAATGCCATGATTATTCTCAATGAATCCTTCTTTGATACTGGAGAGAAGGTCTCATGGTAATCAATGCTTTCCCTTTGAGTAAAACCTTTAGCTACAAATCTGCCTTTATATCGTTCGATATTGCCAGATGAGTTTCTTTTAGTTTTAAAGACCCATTTGGAACCTATAGTAGAGGATCCCTTTGGTAATTCGACGAGATCCCAGACTTTATTTTTAGCCACAGATTCTAACTCTTCTTTCATGGCATCATACCAAAGTGTGGAGTTTTCTCCACTCATGGCTTGTGAAAACGAGCATGGATCATCTTTTAGTCCAATATCATAATCAAACTCTTGGAGATATACAACATAGTCACTAGAAATTGCTAATTTTTGAACTCTTGAAGATATTCTTACTCCCATTGTTCAGACACTTCTTCAGTGGGTTCAGGTAAAGCAGGTTGATCTTCACATTGCTCCTCAAGTGGTGGTGGATCTTGAACTTTCTTGTTCAGATAATTCATGAGAATTTTTCTGAGCAACATTCAAGTTCCCAAAATATTAAGGTACCACATGTGGTTCCCTTATTTATTTCAGTTCCACCCTTTGAGTCAAAATACTCATATTTTCTTCATGTTCCCCAAGAAATTTAGCATTTCTAGCCTCAACAATTTTAGGAGAATGAGAAATGATAATAAAACATAAATCTCTTAGAGTTAACTGCGTCGCCTATAAAATTACCGGCTATTGTTCTCTTATCCAACTTCTTTAGTTGTGGGTCATAAACCCTCACTTCAGTTGGATATCCCCAAATGTGTAAATGATTTAAACTAGGTTTCCATCCTTTCCATAACTCGAAAGGTATATTGGAGACAGCCTTGGATAGAACCCTATTTAAAATATACACAACGTTTTTTATTGTTTCACTCCATAAGAATAAAGGTAAACTTGATCTGCTAATCATGCTTCTTACCATGTCTATTAATGTCTGGTTCCTTCTTTTTGTCATACCATTTTGTTGTGGTGTTCCTAGCATGGTATATTGAGCAATTATACCTCCACTTTCAAGAAACTCAGTAAATGGACCTTTAACTTGTCCCTTATCTGTGTACCTACCATAATATTCTCCACCCCCATCAGATCTCACAATTTTGATCTGAGCACCAGTTTGTTTCTCCACTTCTGTTTTGTAAACTTTAAAATATAAAATAGAAATACATATATCTTGAATAGTCATCAATACATGAGATAAAATATCTCTCACCATTCAAGTCAGGGGTAGGAAAAGGTCCACATATGTCTGTATGCATGATCGCAAGCAATTGAGAACTCTTTTTGGCACCTTTAATTAATTTGTTGGTCTGCTTACCCTTTATGCAGTCCACACAAGTTGCAAAATCAAAAAAATCAAGAACTTTTAGAACTCCATCATTAACCAACCTTTTGACTCTTTCAATAGAGATGTGTCCAAATCTCGTGTGCCAAAGACTTGATGACTTCTCATTGATAATACATCGCTTAGTACTAATTTCTTTGTCATGCAAAGTTAAAATATTGCATTCAAATGTGGGGTCTGATAACTCTGATTTTAACACGTTTTATGCCCATACTTGCCTATGCTTTGTGTGATAATTGCCATAAAATAGTCTCAAAATACTTACAAGTTGCGCTTGATTGCAGGTTTGAGCGACAAGATGACAGATGTCAAATATCGGCTCAAAACGGAGTGAAACCTGCCAAGTGTCAAAGACTAAATGAAGTGGGGACAAGAAGACCTAGCGCAGACCGCACTGATTTGTCACGTGACCGCGCTAGGAGATTCAGAGACTACACATTTCAAAGGAATCCTGCACGGTCCGCGCTCTTCTTTACGCGGTCCACGCCTGAGGAGATTCAAAAATTATAAATTCAAGGCAAGAACCCACGCGACCGCGCTGCAAATCAGTGCGGTCCGCATGGGTGAGATTCAGAGAGGTGAAAAGTTGCCCAATTCCTTCCACGCTTCCGCGCTCCATTTATGCGCGGTCTGCGCCCATCAGCCTGTGCGGCTGCGCTACCTTTTTGCGTGGTCCGCATCCCCAACTTCAGAGGAGAGATTATTGCAAGTCCAAGAGCCTGCGCGGCCGCGCCATATTTATGCGCAGTCAGTGCTGACCCCGCAGGGATATTTTTGTCGAGTTTTTCCAGCCCAGTATAAATAGAATATTTTACCATTTTTAGGTCAAGCTTTATATCAGATATTGGGCTGTGCTCGTGAGGACCGAAGTTTTAGCTTATTTTGGCACTTTAGCATTAATTTCTCAATAGATTCTTGTAGTTTCTTCATAGTAATTAATTAATATGGTTATTTCATCTTCTATTTCTTCAGTTTCTTCTCTTATTATGTCTAGCTAAACCCATTAGCTAGGGTTATGGCTCAACCCTAGTGTGGGTAATTGATGGGTGTTGCTTATTAATGATAGATTGATATTGGGTGTTTGTTAGTTGGGTTAATTTTATGATTCAATTAAGTATTGGTGGTTGCAAACATTGATTCTAGCTTAGTAGGTCTTGACCTTTCTTGAGAAAGAGAGTCTATGACCCCAAAATTGACCCAACAAGAAATTGGAATGGACCTATGAGAAATGGCAATCCCAATTAGCGGGTTAAACCTCGAGAGAGTAATCACCCTACTTGAACCTTAGTTGTTTGGTCTAATTGGCCTACCCAATTAGTCTATAGAGAGTCAATTGGGCAAAATCGCTCTCTCTACCGAGAGGTGTGAGAGTGGGTACAATTGTGCAACGGTTATAACATTGATCCCAAATATTTCAATCTATTGTTGGTAGCTTCTACCCATTAGTTAACCACCTAGGTAATGCCATGACCCTAGTGCCTTTTTCTATATTAATCACACTTTAGAACATATCTCTCAGCATAATTTAGCCTTAGCTTGTAGTTAACAATAGTAGTTATTTAACAACAAAAACCCAAAAATGTTTGAAGTTCAATTAGAAGCAAACACGCATTCCTAGTCTAAACAAATACGCAACTCCCTTCCTAGCTCCCTGTGAAAATTGACCCCGATACCACTATTCGGGTAAATGTCTTAGCGCCTACTCCTCCTAAACATAGTGTAAGGTTGAGTTTGTCGCGATCAATTTTTGGCGTCGTTGCCGGGGATCGAACCCGGGTCACCCCGCGTGATAGGCGGGAATACTTACCACTATACTACAGCGGTTGCCTCGTATGCCAAGGCTTTGATGGAGCTTGCCAACGAACATACAAAGATGAGAAAGTCGAGGGCCTCTCGGGAGTCGGTAAGGAAGCTGCGGGCAGATGTGGACAAGCTTTTGGCAGACCAGATGCTATTAGACTTGCTATTGGAGGATCCAACTCTTGATTCAGCAGCAGCTCATCCACAGCAGGAGGAGGAGCCTAGGCACCCAAGGAAGAAGCAGAAGCTTCCTAGCACCGCAGGTGTAGTGATAGAGGTGGCACCGGTTCAGGAGGATACATCCAATGCTCCAGCAAAGGTTCAGCCGGTCTATGACCCGGCCCCCGTCCCAGTACCAGAGCAACAGGAGGCAGGAGACCAGTCTGAGGTCCCTGCCACTACAGAGGATCAGGGGACCATTGATCAGCCCATGCAGACGGATCAGGCTTGAGGAGCCATTCTATATCCTTCCTTTTTGATTTTATGCTTATTTTGATAGTTGGCATTGGGGATAATGCCAGCTTTTATTCGTGGGGGTGCGCCCTACTATTTTGATTCTGATACAATTGGATGAGTGTATATATTTATTTGATTTCTAGTTTATATTTCGGATTTGATAGTTGGCCTGTATATAACTTTTGACTTTGGCTACTTCTAGACTCTTATGTATATATTCATCCCCATTGTATATTCTACTCCCCATTGTACATATTTATTTATTTTCGTTAAAATTTTTCATTTTAGCTTAGTAGTAAGGCTCGTAGCCTTTCATTTTAGTTTTGGTGTTTTCAATAAGCCCTTAGTTTTCTTAATGTCACGGTTCTTTCCAAGGGTAGAGTGTTGTGCGAACCGGGTGGCTCTTCCCAATGATAGATGGCGTGACAACCTTCTTAAGGGTTAGAGTCCGTTTTTGATTTATGTTCTTTTGATTTTCAAAATTTCATAGTTAAGGAAACCTCAGGCAAGCTTCACTTGGGCCTAACACATTTGCCTTTGATCCCATGATCAAAGACATAATGTTGTGTTGAGGATGGTGAAAAATTGTGGCCTTGAGACTCTTGTGTTGACCAAACAATCATCATATGGTCGTGTGGGGACATTTTGCGCTTGAATCTTAACTAAGGTTGTTGTGGGCCCTTGACTCGACGTATTTGGCAATCCTGGAGTGTGTGTGGTGAGAATTCGAATCATGAGTCTAAGTCCCGAGCCGATGGTCTAGAACTTGCCCCGAGTGTTTGTTGAGGAGAAATCCTAGGTGAAATTTGGCTTGAGAAGTGAGCATAGGCCCTCCTTGATCGGAAGTGCTAAGATTGAACAATTCCATGACCTACCAATGAAATGATCCCTAGCTAACCCCTTTGAGCCTTAAACCTTCTTCTTTCAAGAACAAAAGCTACAAGCCTATACCCGTTCTTGGCACCCAAATCTTCCCTTGAGTAGATGGCAAATGTCTAAGTTTGGGGGAGGGAGACAAGAAAGGAAACATTGTAGTAAAAAGTGCAAAAGCAAAAGAAAAGATGGGCAATGAAAAAAAGGAAGAAAAGACAAGACAAAGAAAAAGGCCAAATTGAATAAGGTCAAAAAGGGGATTCAAAGAAAACAAAAGTGAATAAGGTTGCGAAAAAGTGGAAAAAGGAGAAATGTATTGAATTGCATGAAAAAGAGCGACAACGTGTCTCTCTAACCCCTCGAAAAAGAAGTGAATACTCAAATGAGTCAAGAAAATGTGCCAAAATGAATCAAAAGAAGTGCTTGAGGGAAGATTAAATCCACTTGAACAAAACATATCCTACCCTTACCCAATAGCCTTTACAATGACTCCACAAAAGCTCTATATGATCTTGAGTTGAACGGAACCTACATTAGTGGATACTTACAGAAAGGGTAAGCATATGGTACCTAGAGCCGGATTTATGACCTTCTTTGTGAGAGAAATGAGTGAAAAATCCATCAACTTCGATTTGTGTGTCATTACTCTAAAAGGTGAGGTTCGCTTAGGGAAAGTTGAGGATGTATGAGTTTGGGTCCCACGATGACCAAGGCATTTAAAGAAAGCTCCTTGATGAATTGATTCAACCCTCGATGCTCTTGTGCCACATTTGATCCATAGTTCTTAAAAGCTTAAAAAATGTGTTAATGATGAATTCGTATTGAGGGCAATTGTTAGTCCCAATTGATGCTTGTTGAGGTTGTTTTAGGATAAGTTGGAATTGATTGGATGTTCCCCTTTTGAGGGGTGGGTCTTATTTTATTTGCTTGAGGACAAGCAAAGGTTTAAGTTTGGGGGAGTTAATAACTCTAATTTTAACATGTTTTATGCCCATACTTGCCTATGCTCTGTGTGATAATTGCCATGAAATAGTCTCAAAATGCTTACAAGTTGCGCTTGATTGCAGGTTTGAGCGACAAGATGACAGATGTCAAATATCGGCTCAAAACAGAGTCAAACCTGCCAAGTGTCAAAGACTAAATAAAGTGGGGACAAGAAGACCTAGCGCGGACCGCACTGATTTGTCACGCGGCCGCGCTAGGAGATTCAGAGACTACACATTTCAAAGGTATCCTGCGCGGTCCACACTCTTTTTTACGCGGTCCGCGCTTGAGAAGATTTAGAACCATAAATTCAAGGCAAGAACCCATGCGGCCGCGCTCCAAATCAGTGCGGTCCGCGTGGGTGAGATTCAGAGAGGTGAAAAGTTTCCCAATTCCTTCTACGTGGCCGCGCTCCATTTATGCGCGGTCCGCGCCCATTAGCTTGCGCGGTCCACGTCCCCAACTTCAGAGGAGAGATTATTGCAAGTCCAAGAGCTTGTGCAGCCGTGCCACATTTATGCGCGGTCCGCGCTGACCCCGCAGGGGTATTTTTGTCCAGTTTTTCAAGCCCAGTATAAATAGAATGTTTTACCATTTTTAGGTCAAGTTTTGTATCACATATTGGGCAGTGCTCGTGAGGACCGAAGTTTTAGCTTATTTTGGCACTTTAGCATTAATTTCTCAATAGATTCTTGTAGTTTCTTCTTAGTAATTAATTAATATGGTTATCTCATCTTCTATTTCTTCAGTTTCATCTCTTATTATGTCTAGCTAAACCCATTAGCTAGGGTTGTGGCTCAACCCTAGTGTGGGTAATTGATGGGTGTTGCTTATTAATGATAGATTGATATTGGGTGTTTGTTATTTGGGTTAATTTTATGATTCACTTAAGGATTGGTGGTTGCAAACATTGATTCTAGCTTAGTGGGTCTTGACCCTTTTTGAGAAAGAGAGTCTATGACCCCAAAATTGACCCAACAAGGAATTGGGATGGACCCATGAGAAATGGTAGTCCCAATTAACAGGTTAAACCTCGAGAGAGTAATCACCCTACTTGAACCTTAGTTGCTTGGTCTAATTGGCCTACCCAATTGGTCTATAGAGAGTCAATTGGGCAAAATCGCTCTCTCTACCGAGAGGTGTGAGAGTGGGTACAATTGTGCAACGGTTATAACATTGATCCCAAATATATCAATCTATTATTGGTAGCTTCTACCAATTAGTTAACCACCTAGGTAATGCCATGACCCTAGTGCCTTTCTCTATATTAATCATACTTTAGAACATATCTCTTAGCATAATTTAGCCTTAGCTTGTAGTTAACAATAGTAGTTATTTAACAATAAAAAC
>MU718263.1:17933-46277 GCA_026770625.1 Nicotiana glauca
AAAAAAAAAAAAAAAAAAAATCATATACAGAGTATGAATCTAAAGTACTTTCTGTAGTAAGAGTCAATTAAGTTTTGCAGAAAGAGTCAGCTACTTCATGATCCCCCAAAATTGAGATGGAATTTTTGGGCTCAACCACGTTAATGGAATGGAACATCCCGACTGGTGGTGCAAAATGGATAAAACAGACAGTTACCCATCCATAATATCCACTAAAACTGGGTTGGATTGTGAACTTTTTAAGAATTGGTCAAATATTGATAATAACCATATTATCCACTTAAAAATGGATAACCAATGAGTTTAACTTTTACATTTGCAAAGACTTAAATTGTGGGTTCCTCAAGTTTGGGAGACTACGAGTTCTCTCAAAAATGATCATATTCAAGAAGCTATGAATAATATAGATACCCATACTATCTGCCGGTTAACCCATTTTCTATCCGTATTAAATATAGGCCGGGCAGAATATTTTATCCGTTTTTTGCATTACCAGTATTCGACCCACACATATCCGACCCAACCCGCCCTTCTGCCACCCCTAGTCCCAACTAAACAAAAGATAAGCAGTAAAATGCATGATAATAGTAGGCTCACAAGTTCATCCTTCTACTTGAGAAGTTTCTCGTTCCAATTTTTCCTGTACAGACAAATCCTAAGTTTCTGCTACTAGCCATCTCTCAATTAAATAGCCGCACATTCCTAAATAAAGAGGAAGCTGTTTTATCAAAGGACCAAATGAAGTGTTCTCTTTAGAAAAAAACTAGCTCCCAGTTCTACTATCAAGCTCATTTATTACTTGTTGAAGTGTATGACCATCTCATCTTAAAACTTAAAACTGTAAGAGAGATCGCACTTTTATTTACTTAATTATGTCTTCAACACGCTCACGGCTCACTTACGTGCGGGCTTGATTCTTTATATGAGCCAAGCATGTGGACATTCTTTTTTGTAGTTGGTGATAGTGAGACTCGAACTCGCGACTTCTTGTCTGCTCTTATACTATGTTGAAGTGTGTGATCATCTCATCTAAAAGCTTAAATTGTTAGAGAGAGCATATGTTTATTTATTTAATTATGTCTTCAGCATTCCTTAAAGTTACAGTTGATGTTATGTACATGGTCAGTATTTTCAGAAGTAATATGAGAATATCTTTTTAGTTCTCTGTTTGCAGAAGGCAGGATCGGAAACAACCTCTTTCCTTTCTCAAGGTAGGGGTAAGATTGCATACATACTACCCTTCCCAGACCCCACTTGTAGGATTACACTGGGTTTTTTGTTGTTGTTGTTATTGTTTGCAGAAGGCAGGATGTTTGGAGTTTGAACATCTAAGATAAAATTAACAATTCTCCTGAACGTACTTTAATGCCACCTGTAAGCGATGTTTATTTTCCCCAATATCAATCTTAACCAACTTAATTAATCAGGGAAAATAGTTGAGAAGATAGGTGACACCACATCAACTGAGTAGTCCTTTCAATTTACTATCAAGAAACATTGTACCCAACACCGTTTTGCTTTGGTAGGGACCATCAGGAAAGAGTGTTGATGTTTAGCTGGAAGGGAGAGCAGGAAGAGATAGATTTACTCATTCCAGATCAAGCTAAAAGCTATTCATACGCGGCCGAGATAGCAGCAAGCATTCATATATAAAATTGTTTGTCAGTTATTAGCCAAGCTTAGGGCTGAATTAAGTACCAGATCATATGCATCATATCCATCGCACTTGGACGCTATATCCAGCAAGATGTCATCCGAACACTGCAAAGAACGCTTCAGAATTATATGTTTTAGCAAGGCACCGCGCTCTGTGGTAGCAGGTGCAGGCAATTTAACATGAAAATCAAACCTCCCTGACCATAATAAAAACCAAACATTAGGATTAAGAATAAAGTATAGTGGTACTGAAGATAGAGGAAGGCAGTTTAAACTGTCATAAATAATAAAACTGATTTCTCCCTTAAAGATGATGGACTAACCAGAAGAGGTCAAGTCCTGTGGTAAATTAGTCAGAGACTGTGCGCAAGCAATAAATGCAATTGGGCCAATCCCACATGTGTTCCTCCGTTTTTCCTGTTTAACAGACAGAAACAGCATTATCAGTTAAAAGGCTCTGTAATGAATCACCCCAGGGTCCAAGACCTCTGAGAAGTTGCAAATAATATTGCGAACCTTGAATGCCCTTGGCTAAGGACACTTACCATAATTTTTTTTTTTTTGGAAACTGGTAACAGATATTCATCGGAGCATTAAGGAAATGCTGACCACTCTATTTACAGTTCAATTAAACAGAGTCTTGTTCATCTTACAAGAACTACTTATAATTCTTTACAGTGATCCTAGCAAATCAAGTAAAGATTCAGCATCCTCTACCTAATTTTCTTTGCACCATGAGAACAAGGACAAAAATACAGTTTGACTTAATTCTTTGTATAGGACTGCTGATATCTTTAAAACACCTTGCATTTCTCTCTGTCCACACAGTCCACCATATGCAAGCAGGGCTAGATTTCCACCACTTCTTTTGCCTTACATTACCTCCTACTTTGTTCCAGCATTTCACCATATTCTCCAAGCATGAAAGAGATTTCTTTTAATACCGGTAACATGAGCTTACTCGCACCTCTACTATTCCACCGACTAGAAGAATATGAAAATTTCTAGGTTTGTCTAAATTCGTGAAAAAATAATATGGGAAGGCAGCAAAGTCGCACCATAATTAAAATAGGGAAGACACATGAATTCCACTGTGTCAGAATCCTTAGGGGTCGTTTGGTGAGTGTATAAGCATAGAGCTGAATAGAGTGTATTAGTAATGCTGGTATTAGTTATGCTGAGATTATTTTGGTTTGGTGTATTAAAAATTACATCTTTCCTTGAGTCGGAGGTCTATTAGAAACAACCTCTCTACCCTCAAGGTAGGGATAAGGTCTGCGTACACACTACCCTCCCTACACCCTACTTGTGGGATTATACTGGGTTTGTTGTTATATAGTTTGTGCAATTGCTGATCCAAGACGGTGTGTCCATGGAGCAATTGACATCACATGAGAGGAAGAGGAAGAATCCCGCGATTGTAGAGAAACAACAATAACAACCCAGTAAAATCACACAAGTGGAGTATGGCGAGGGAAGAATGTACGCAGACACGAGGTAGGGGTAGAGAGGCTGTTTCCGAGAGACCCTCAGCTCAAAAAGACGAAAATAGACAATAGAATCTGTGACAACAACAAAAATCAGAAAGATAATATAAGCATCATAGGAAACAGAAAATAGAAGGAATTGCGATTTTTTAGCTTTTTATTTATTAATTAAATATGATATTTCAATATAAGGGATGATTAATTGAAAGAATTTAATATTAGAAAACGGGGTGGAAAAAATTAGAAAAGGCAAATTTGTCAACCTGTATCTTATTTACATTAACGAAAAACAGGTAAAAAGAATATTAATCAAGCATAAAATTTGAAGGGGCAATTTTGTCGTTAACTAAACTTATACATGTATTAATAACCTTGGTATTGCTAATACTATGGTTTGCTATGTATTAGCTATACCTAGGATAAAACCAAAAAGGGTGTGTAACTAATGATTGTATTAGTTGTACATAAGTTGAAAAAGTGTACCAAACAAGGTATTACTAATATACAAAGCTAATGCATGCACTACTTTTTCTAATGCACTCTACTAAACGATCTCTTAATGTTCTCATCCGTTGTGTTATTTCTACCTCATTTAGAAGCAAATAGCCTTCCGTCATTTTATGGGAAAGAGAAACTGAGTTAGCACAGATCCTAAGACGAGAACAGAAATCAAGCTGGCCATGGAGGTTCCAATATAGACTCAAACACGATTGAACATAAATCAAGCCTTGGATAAATATTAAAGTAGCTCCTTTAAAGCTCTAACGGCAAGTCTCACCTCATACTCATCCATAATATCAGCAAAGTTTTCTGCAAGCACTGCTGATGAGGAAGAAGGTTGAGAAGCATCAGACTCAGAGGAGGCTGCAATAATGCTATCAAGATCATCAAATACCACAACAGAAGGTGCATGATCCAACGCATCAGCAACATAGCTAAGCAAAGTTTGACGAATGGTTGAAGGCTTTTCCAAAGCAAGCTTAGAACAAGATAAAAAAGTTCTGCAGGAAGAAACAAGAGTCAGACCACCTCCCTTGGTATAGAATCACGAATGATCAAGCTGAAGCTTCAACATGGAGTTAAGATGATGTCCAACAGAAAACAAAGGTTTGGTGGGATTGACCAAACAAATCCTTACATATGGGCCAAGATGTCCTCACTTTCTTCAGCAAATTTAGCAGCTACTGTAGCTAATAATGTTTTCCCGGAACCCTAAAAACAGAAGAAATGTTCAAATTGGGGTTCATTCAACAGTTTGCAATAATATTGTAAGATTCACATTAGTCAAGGCCAAAATCATACTAAATCAACTAACCTAGATAAATAATAGAGATAGAGTTACACTTATCAACTTACGTCCCACATATTGCACACATTGGATTTCTAAACAATCATTCTGTTTAGATCCATAAATTTCAGGACATATCCTAAAGGATACCATTACTATTAAAGGTAGCTCAGCACCTTGTGACTGTACGCTTCCTTACCGCACATCCTTTTTCATAACTTTTGTAGACAGTGTGTATAAGCAAGGATGATATACAAACGATTATTCCTCAATGAACGGTTGCAAACTACCTTTACAGGACAAAAGATACCGTTAATAACTTTTGCATTTTGATACTTGGGCTCATCCTTTAAGATTGAAGGCCAAACAAGGAGTTAAAAGCCTAATTAACAACCTTATTCATGCCAAAAAACAACTAAATTCAAAACACCAGTGATTTTTCCATTCCAAATCACCTGTAAAATACAAGGTGGAATTTCTCAGCCGTATGACTTTATGTTGTCTTTTCCCCATCCTTTCCATCCAGCATATAACAGCTTCGTTTAAGCTGCTTTGCATCACTATTTTACATTGAAAACACCAAGGAACATCTGCCATCTCTGAGATGCTATGATCCAACTCTTCCATCTTTCCATCTTATGGAGCCAGATTTCAGATATGAGTGTTTAGACTCATTCAGCTTCCTCAAGAGAGTGGAAGCCATTCAAGTCCCTTCCATCCTAAGATTCTAGCCTTTTGTGGTTGGTATTTTTTCTTCCTTCGGCTTTTCTTCTTTTTCTGGCTTCTTCCTAAATCTATAAGTTCTCGTCAAAGAAAGATAAGAAGACACAAGCATGAATTATCCTCTGAAATAAGCCAACTCTACTAATATAACACCAAGATACTTGCACGGTCCCTGCATTGTGTCCTACTTTATATCTTGTAGGCTTCGCATAGCTAATGGTCCAAAAATTGCAGGGACCAAGTTAATCCGGGACCATTGGAAGAATGCTCTAGACAATCAAAGCAAGTCAAATAATATGGGAAGTAAGTACAGCTCGTTCTTCTTCCTTTTCACTAGGTTAGTCTTTTTATTATGATGACCTTTCAATTCTTCTTTTCTTTCCCCTTTGACTTGGAAACTATGTTGCTCCGAACCTCCGAAAATATCGCCAGATACGTGTTGGATCCTCCAAAAGAATTGTATTTTTGGAGGATCCGACGCGGGTGCGGTAGCATTTTGGAGAGTCCGTGCAACATAGCTTGGAAAGCATGAAAGGAGAGACAAATTGCTTAATATTTCCTACACTATCCCATCTCTCAAGGAACCAAACATTATACCAGCAGAGAGAGGGGAAAACACAAACGAAAAGGAAACACCATAAAGGTAGCTTGTAAACCATCTAGTCACTTTCAAGCTTCTCCAGAGATTTCAACATCCAAATATTCAGCACATACACACAAAAAGGAACTGGAAAAAGGGAACTCACAGAAGGCCCATGGATTAGAATATGTCCTGGCAGCGGAAAATCATAAGCACTGGACAACATCCAAGACGCTGAAGATAACAGAACTACCAACCCTGTAAGTAATGATAGCATTCAGCCAAGGGGAGAAAAATAGTATGTAACTGGGGAAAAAAAGACTATGCAAGTGATGAATTATTATTTTCTTAATCAGTTAAATACTATTTTTTTTCCCCTTCTCCAAGGGGGGGAAAAATAGTACTTAACTGAATACAAAAAAAATTCACCAGTCACAGTATTAGCTTGGCAGAAAACAAGAAATAAATGCATGCACAACTCTTTGACATACTGCAGACTTACATAACACAAATATGGTTCACAATCTTTTCAGTTAAAGCTGAAACCTTTCAAGATCTTCACTGATGTCAAATTGTCAATGGATGTGATAACTTAGCACTGGCAGTTAAAATTGCAGAAAGTATTACTCCATCTCTTTACCCACCAACCGCATCTTAGTTATTATTATGTGGATTTATTTCTCCATCAACTAATAAGAATGGGATTTTGAAAACTGAGATTGCTAAAAGCCTAAAAGTATCAGAAAACAAAGAAGTACCCAAATACCATAAACTGCACTTTGCATTCTTGTATTCCTCCAGCATTTGGCACTTCATGCTCTCCCATTTGAAAATTTTTGCAGCTTAAATACTTATTCCAGTACTCAACGACCCAAACCATCTTTTATCATACATAGTACGTGACAGCCATCTGCTAACGTAGGAAATAGTTAGAAAGCTCTCTACCTCTCCATCTCACATGAAAGCAACTTTATCACCAAAGTCCCAACGCCTGGACAGAAGAAAGTGTCTTTCACCACCCCAAAATTTCTTTTCCCAGGTCAACTAGTGGTATGCACTGCTTCCCTCTCTTCATATGCCTATCTCTTTCCTTTCCAAATTATTCACATCATCAATCCCTTCAATACTCTATTTATCCCTTCCTTTTTCCCTTTGTGTGCTGTCCCTTATTCTTACACAAACATACTCCGGCTTATCAAGCCTTACTTACCTATAAGGCAATTCGGCATGTTGCATTTCGGAAATAAGCATAATTTTCTCATAATTTAAAGTTACTGTTGGAATATATCTTCATTTACACAGTAAAAGACAGATGTTCTCAAAGAAGGGTAGAAAATTTGCAGTTATACAGCTCCTATAAATCTCAATGCATTTAGAGTTCCGTTCAGGCAATTAGATGATTTAACACTAATCAAACGAGGAAATACCTACTATTGATCACATCAGATGAAGCCATTCCCATCCAGTCTAATGAAGAAATTGTAAGACTGGTGCTTTTAGCAAAGCATTTCTCCCTGACAGTCCTAATGGAGAGACCATTGCCCAGTTGAAGCTTTCCAAGCCAAGGTTCTAAGCTTTCGGGAGTAGTAGTTAACTTGCTTCCTTCATCAAATGCAACTTCATATGCATCAATCTTTTCGTCATGTATTGATTCATCAGAAATTGACAACACATACACAACATCTAGTGCTGCTTCTCCACCATTCATTGTTTGGACACCATGTTTTATGGATCTGTCACCTTTCATTTTGAAGTGAAGCAAAGTTGTGTTTCCTAAAATCAATGATTTCACTTCCACTCCAGCCTTTAGCGTGACAGCATGTAGTTGTGCAAGACACCATCTACGCAAAAGAGCTGCAATGCCCTTTTTGATATCAGATTTGACGCTCGTTTCTTTGTCTTCCTTGCTAGATTCAGAAGAAAAGGCTGTGGCAATTTTCTCATGGGTTGACCAGTCAATGTTACCCATCTCAATGTCTGAATTGGTTCTGAGAAGTGTTGTTATTATTTTATTATTCTTTTTGTTACCCAAAACTTCAGCATTATTTTCTTCAGAAACCCCATTCTCTTGGAGTATCTTGAATTCACAAGGTGAAAGCGAAACTAAAGGAATCTCTTTCTTCAATTTGACATTGAATCTCTTCACATAAACACCTGGAATTAAAGTAATTTTTCAGAGCTACAGTAAGAAAACAAAGGTGAAATAATTGCAAGCAAACCAATTTATTCTTGAAAGAATCCTGCACATGATAGGAGAAACATTTTATTCAGGTAACATGTCCAATTCTTTTGAGGTTCTTCCATTGCTTTTTTGACAAGAGGGGTTTTTAAGGAGTGGCTATTAGCAAGTTGGACAATTATCAATCAATGAACCAATGGAAGAAATGAATGTGATCTTCCCTATTTTTCTGTTTCCTATGAAAGTTGGATCATATTTTTTTTAATTGCTATGGAAGTTGGATCATACTTAGGTATGGGTGACAAACCACAAAAAAATCTTGCAAACAATAGAATAGTTCAAATGGTATATGAAAAACAAATTAATTAGAAATGATAATATAAGTAACTTGCTTCCTAAAATACCAACAAGTCTGAGCCGAATAATGAGTAATAAATTAATTAGAAATGATAATATAAGTAACTTGCTTCCTAAAATACCAACAAGTCTGAGCCGAATAATGAGTAATAAATTGAACTGTTAGATAACACCAGCTTCTCTGCAATTGGTGCATCAATTTAGTTCTGCAAAGAAAAACCTACATGAGTGTAACTCCGCTCTCAAATAAAGCCGAAGAGACTGAGGAAGCATTATATGTCCTTTAGCCACTGATTCTGAAAATATTAGACGAACCATTGCTTGATGGATATCGTGCTTGTCAGGTGCACCCCCTACTTTCACTTCCTTTGAAGTTACACTATTTTTCAATCTACGGCTATCTGGCTCCTGATTCTTCTTAGTCTCTTTGGGAAGAAATCTGGGAATTATTACCACAGACTGAAGAGGTTCAAAAGAGTATATACTGGCCGTCTCTGGATGAATGAAGATAGCAGAGGTCAAAACCACTCTCATCTCAACTCCATCAGCGTCGTATAAATGAATACATTGATCACCAGTATCTTGGACTCTCAATAGTGCCTTTGAGACCGAAATCTTATCATCTTGCGTCATGGAATCGTCACCTGAACTAATATTTCTTTTTCGCCTTTTTGGAGCAACAGCAACTTCAGTTCCTGGTACAAGTTGTACTGATAACCGGGCAAGTCAGCTTTTCAAGATTTTGAAGTTCTCAAAAACCATATTAAGCAAGTGAAAAGAACATTATATATGTCCTGCTATTGTTGATCTCATTTGACACAAACCTGAGTTTTTTTTCTTTTAACAAAGCTGACGCTAAAAGGGAGAGGGGCTAAAGGAAAAAACTCCAGCAAGCATACTGCAAATATGCAACATATATCAAATTGTTATATATCATTATCTTCTTTCCCTCCTTGTATAAGGATTGATATTTGATTAAATGAAGGCAAATAGAAGCCTTGAGATAAAACAAATGGTACTTGATTAAATGAAAATAACAAGCCTAATCCATAGTGCTTCAGGGCTTTGGTCTAATGGTGAGAGAGCAACTTGTGATGTATGAATTAGGTGCATGTCACGTGTTCAAACCCTACTGTAGACAAAAACCCGGTAGAGGGGCAAGCCCATTATCCACCGAGTTTTGAACTGTGCTCCACTAGCCTCGAGGATTTATCAGTTATTTAAAAATAAAAGCCTTAATCCGTGGTATTAGTAAATGATAGGCCCCGGTAACAGATACCAGCAATTATCTTCTCTTTCTTGTATGTAATACAAAGATACAGGCAACATTGTCAGAGAATACATGAAAGAAAGTAGTCATTAAGCTCCAAAACATGCATCTTCCTTCGAAACTTTATATTCCAGTAATGGGGCAAGCTTCCAAGTTTAGCAACCAAGTTCTTATAAAAAAATAGAGCATGATAGGCAATAAATCACATACATCAACCAAGGAATTAACATCCTCTTACCTACCGGTGTGAGCGGAAAGATTGAAAAAACTTTGAATGTAATAATTGTTTGCCCATGCAGCCACAAAGGAAATCTCATTGCTTCATGGACAATACCAACCTGCATAAAATACACAATGGTTGAGTAGTGGTCAACTTCAAGAAAACAGTATCATTCCCATGGCTTCAAGTTAAACATGGTGTTTGACTTTACACTGTTCTTGAAAAAATATTATAGACAGAATAGTATACTAATTTGAACATGGATTACCCTCCAAGAAGTGGGTTTATAGGCCAGGTGATAGATTATCTTTTCTGATTTAATGGGGAGTGAACTGAAAGTACGGAACCAGGAAAAACTTTAGAATGGCTATAATAGGTGGTAGTATGGTCTACATGATCAAACTGGATACTAATTTGGCACGACCCAGATGAGAAATGTGGAATCTAGTGTGAAACACAAAGAGTATGTTATGACATAAGTTCAGTAGGTCTTTTGATATGTTTACAAAATTAAAACGACTATCTTCCTCCTTTTTCTCCAGGAATGGGATTCATTTTGTTGTTTTTTAAATAACTGTGGAGCTCTGGCCAACTTGCTCACCTCAACTACTCCAGGTAGTAACTACAACTCCAATCAACACAAGTACTACGTTTGTGTTAGCAAACAGTAAATTCTAGAGAGTAAGAAGGATCTGAAACAATCTCAAGCATTCCCTCCTACAAGTAACATTAAAGATGCTCATGCTTATTCCAAATGAAACTTTTAGTACTTTCTAGCTGGACTTTAAGCAATAAACCAAACACCAAGAGCAAAGAGAAAGGATGACAGTCAGCAACCAAGGTATGATTCTTTTTTCGCATGTAACACAGGGTTGAGCTAAGAATCACATCATCAAAACAGGTCGATCTTTCATAAATTTGTTTTAAGCTAGTTAGGAATGAAAGGCATATTTTGCCTCATGCTAACCAAAACCCATAAGCGTCTCTTATCCTTTGCCATTTCTCTTAGAAATGTCCATAGTTCACAGCATTAATTCAATTGAATCCTTCTTAAAAACTGTCTGACTTGAGGTTTATTATTGTATCAGACAAAAACAAATACGGAAATCTGCCACCCTAAAGCAAGAAAGCAGCAGAGCAACATGGAAAAAGTATACAAATAAACATATCACTGTGCAGCTATAGCTCTCTGCCTGCCCCAACAACAAATCCCATTAGTGGTGGTCATGCCCTCTGTCATTGTTATTTCTTTTTTAACTTATATTTAGGGGAACAAGCAGTTTGCTAGAAACAACATGGCTTAAACACTAATGTCATTTGTCCTATGCATCGCACCCTTATGGAATTTTAATATCACGATTAAGGTGATTGATAAGGTTCACATAAAACATCATACCCTGGTAGTTTATTATCCACTGCATTTAAAGTTTAACCTTTTATAAGCAAAAGCTACAAGAAAACCTGTAAATACTAAAACATATGATATACAAGAACGAGGAAAAACTTTTCTTTGCTAAAAACCAGTAGGTGATTTCTTTCATCTGCCCAAGCCTTGGTAGACAAAGTATCTGGTCTACCACAGTTATTAAAAAAACGAGGAAAAACTGTGTACAAGTGAAACAACACATTCTCAATCAATAACATATATAGTAATTATAAGCACCTGCTTTAAAATAGCCTGCTCGGCATGCTCAGCATTAAGTTCCAAAACTTCCCAATCATCTTCAGTATCAGGCTCTATGGTAACCATAGTAGCTTTAGGCAAATTAGACAGTGCTGTTACTCGAACCACTGCACGATCCGACAATCCAATACACTCGGCATATTGCTTTGCAATCTTCATCCACACAACAAACAACATAAATCACACAAAACTAAAAGAAAAAATGAACATTTCCAGTTATTAGTTAAATTCGTTGGCAAAATTTGAGAGATTGAGGTGTGTGAACCTGAATAGAATTAGGAAATGGATGGGAAGAAGCGGCACCGGACCAAGCAACACGCCAGAGTTGGTTAGCGTTTTGAGGAGAGCGAAGTTCGAGGGCTAGAATAGGAGGAAGGTAGCCGGAAGCGGTGGTGGACTCGAGAGTCTGGATTAAGCTCACTGGTAACGACGCGAAACAGTTCTCGATTCCTCCGACGACTCTCACCTCCAACTCCATTTTTTCCGAGTGCGATATCTGATGTTTGGAATGCGAGAAGAATAGCTTTTAGGATGAGGTAGAACAAGACTGATTGCTGACTAAATATTGCTTTTCCCGAGGTGTACAGTGTACTGATCATTGATGATACTCCTTCCAAGTGATTTATATTTTTGACATTTTCGTGCACGTTAATAAATTTATTTTTTAGCATTAATTAGTAATATAATACATCATAATAATTTTTACTATATTACATAAATATTCCTAACACATATTTAAATACTATTTACTCTAATTAATTCCTTCTTCAAATCTAAAAAAAATCATTTATTTTGGAGTACAAAAATTATTTTGTACCAGAAGGAGGTGCAGTTGTTAGACCCTAACCCCAATAAAATGTGATGGGTAAGCGGGTTCACTTTTTTTTCTTCTTTTTTTTAAATGACAGGTAAAGATCACAATTCACAAGTACTATACTACTATTCAAGAATTTATGGTAGTATATTTTAAACTTACGTCATAAAATCTCACATTTATATTTTGGGAATAACCCAAGTTTTTATGGTGTGACTTACCCAACTAACATTAGTTACATGAGGTCTTTTTTATTTTACAAATTTAAAACTTATATTAGAATTGTCTAAGAGAAAAAGTATTACCCGAATTGATACTGGTACTAGTACCGCACCGTATCGGTCCAGATTGGGGGTAGGGATAGAGAATTTGGGTAAAGGGTAAAGGGATTGGGAGAGTACCGATAGAATCGATCTGGTTGGTACCCTCAAGTTTTTTTTTAAATGAAATCATTTTTATACCGTTAGCCAATGATTATTTTTTTTGCCGATAGTAACGGCCAAAAATGGCTATTTTGCCTCCTAGCCCCCTAACAACCCCTACTCCTTAATTTAGAACTATAAATATTCTATTTCATTCTTTCAATTTTTACACAAACTCTCATAGCTCTCTCTAACTCTAATTGTAATTAATATTCTAGCATTATTACTAACTTTCGCATTTATTTTTGTTATGCCTCACGTCACGAAATGAATGTTTTGTTTTCAAATCAGCTTCGAAGAATGTCCGGGAATCGTCTTCCTAAAAAGAAGAGTCTTCGTTTGAAAAAATATAGTTTTCAATTGGCTCGGCTTCCTTAGATAATCAAATCAAGTTTCAAGCCGGTCAGGTCAGCGCTGTACCGTCTGTTGTACCGTTTTAGAGAGAATTTGAGTTAAGAGACTAATCCAAAAAAAAAAAAAAAAGTGACCAATCTTTCTGTGGAGGCGGCGAAGAGATGGTAAGGCTTTGAAGCCAAGCAAGCACCTATTAGAAAGAAGTTGAAGCTATAACAGTAGAAGGGGAGAAAAGAAATGACCTAGGAGGTATCCTATTTTGAACACAAATGGTATCAAACCTCAATTTCTTCTTTTGAATACTACTTATAGATAGTCTCTTGTATTACTATTTATTATAATTTTAATTATTTATTATTAAAAATGGCTCCTAAACTGGTAAAGAAGTGTGAAATAGATTGACTAAGGATAATGCTAAGGAGAGGGGTCTTCGTTTTGAAACAAATCTTAACCATTCTTGGTTTAGGCATTACATACGGGCAACGTATAATCCTAATTTTCAAGTTTTTTCTAAAACAACTGTTAGAAATAATATTTGCAATGATGAAGGAAATGAAGACTTGCTTAAATATTGGAAGAGAAGAAACTTTGACCTTTCAGAAATAATTCAAGAAGACGACGATGTCTATAGTGAAATACTATCTACCGGAGACAGCAAGGACGCAAAAAAATAAGTGTTATCAATTTTAAGCGAAGAACCAATAAAAGTTATTGAATTTTTTTTGTAAATCATTCAAAAAAACATGTAATTTTATTTTTATAAGTATTAAAATAAAAATACTGAATTTTTTACATCCATTAAAGTTTGTTTGTATTTAAATATAATATATTTTAAATTTTTTATTTTGAAATACCCCTAAGTACCTATACCGCTCCCCTAAGTATTCCTCTCCTTAGGATCGATAGGGGTACTAGTAAGATACCTATAAATTTTACGACCCAATCCTCCGTCCGTGAGATGTCATGACGGCACCTAGTCTATATGATTAGGTAATCTTAACATTTGCGGAAATAACAAAAATAAAAGCAAAACTTCAACAACTAACTACAACAGATAATTAAATAACTGATAAAAATATCGCTCGGCATGTACAAGAACCAACTCTCGAGTATACACAATATTTTCCCAAAACCCGGAACATCATAAGTCACAAGTTACAGAAGAAAGCTAGTATCTTTATACAGCAGAGTCTAATAAAAATGTACATAAAGGTAAATGATGAAGGGGGAATAGAGGGGGACTCTGAGGTATGCGGATGCGACAAATATACCCTGAAGTCTCCAAACTGTCACTGATCACTGATGATGTGGCTAATAAGAAGTATCTGGATATGGACATAAACATGTGTTGAAGAGTAGCATGAGTACACCACAACGTTACCCAATAAGTACCAAGCCTAACGTCGATCGAGTAGTAACGAGGTCAGATCAGGGCCCTACAGATATATATAAAATAAATAAGGCAAAAATAGTGTAATAAGAGACTAGAATTAATAAAGAGGAAACCGCAACAAACAAAAGTACAACACACAGGGAATAAACAACAGGGGATCTCCCGAGATACTGTCTCGTGATCCCAAATGTAAACATGCAAGGAGATCTCCCGAGGTACCGTCTCGCAATCTCAAAAGTAAATATGCATGGAGATCTCTCGAGGTACAACCTCGTAGTCTCTATGCAGGGAGATATCTGGAGGTATCGCCTTGTAGTCTCAAAAGTAAACATACAGCTCAAATCGGTAAATACAACAATTAACAACAAAAATTCTAAAGCTAAGACTGATACGGATCAAGGAAAAAAGAAATCAACTAGGAATGCTGCATAGAGTTAAGCAGCTAAAGCACGTAGACATGCGATATTAGACTAAACAAGATAACTACACATGCTGATATAACTCAATTAAGATGAAAACAGGTTACTACTCAATAAAATCGAATTTTACAACAAATAGCTCGTGTATGCACTATTCACCTCGCGTACACGACGCTCACATAACACAACAGTACCAAATCCTAAGGGGATTTCCTCCGCACAAGGTTAGGCAAGCCACTTACCTCGAACCAAGCTCAATCAATGAGTAAGAATGCCTTTTACACGATTTTTCCGACTTCGAATGGCCCAAATATAGCCAAAAGCAATTACATACAATAAATATAACAATAAAAAATTAATCTAATTAATGAAATCAAGGCTTAAGCAAGAAATTAGAAAATAGAAAATCACCCAAAAAGTCGACCTAGGCCCACGTCTCGGAATCGGGTAAAAGTCATAAAATATGAACACATATTCACTCATGAGTTCACTCGTACTAATATTATCCAAATCCGAATCAAAACTCAAAAACTTAGTTGAAGAATTTCTCCTATTCTCCAACCTAGATCCAAAATTAAAGGATGTAATCAACTATATATTAATAGAATATAATCATAAATGAGTCAAGAATCATTACCCAGTAGCTTTCTATGAAAATCCCCCAAAATTTTGTCCAAATGCGAGCTCTCTATCTCAAGTTATGCTAAACATGGCTTAACCCTTGATTTTAAAATGTTATATTATGCCTAGTGATCCCTTTTTCGCGAACGCGAAAGAACCCTCGCGTTCATGAAGAACAAACTTGCTTCATCCTAGAATTACTCATAGCGAACGCGATGACCTGGTCATGAATGCGAAGCTTAATCAGCTCGCCCCCACGCAAATGCGAGACCAACATCGTGAACACATAGGCAAAAAGGCCTGGAGACTCAGTTGACCAACTTCCTCTACGCGAATGCGGGAACCTCATCATGAATGTGTAGACTAATTACCTCAGAGACTTGCGAAGGGGGACCTCCATCGTGAACGTGAAGCACAAAATACTCCTGCCTCTAGTTCCTTTTTGTGAATGCGGTACCCCCCTCGCAAATGCGAAGAAGGAAACCAGAACTTGAAATACCAGAAAATCTGCAATTTCTCACAAGTCCAAAATGATCTGTTAACCTCCCAAAATTAACCCGAGACCCCTAGGACCTCAACCAAACATACCTACAAGTCCTAAAATACCATAAAAACTTAGTTGAGCCCTCAAATCACAACAAACAATGCTAAAATCATGAATCACCCTCCAATTCAAACTTAATGAACTTTGAAACTTCATACTTTTACAACTGATGCTTAAACATATCAAATCATGCCCGATTGATCTCAAATTTTGCACACAAGTCATATTCGATATTACGAACCTACTCCAACTTCCAGAATCAAAATCCGACCCCGATATCAAAAAGTAAACTTCCAATCAAACTTCCCAAATATTTAACATTCGCTATTTCAAGTCTAATTCAGTTACAGACCTCTAATTCACAATTCGGACACGCTCCTAAGTCCAAAATACCCAACAGAGCTAATGGAACCGGCAAAACTCCATTCTTGAGTTGTCTTCTCATAGTTCCAACTACAGTGAAATCCTAGAACTTAAGCTTTCATTTTATGGATTAAGTGTCCCAAAACACTCCGAAACCATAAGCAAACCTCCCGGCAAGTCACATAAGCAGAAAAGGAATGGGGAAGGCAATAAATATAGGATCGGGGCTAATACACTCAAAATGACCGGCCGGGTCGTTACATCCTTCCCTATTAAAATAATCATTTGTCCTTGAATGAGAATAGAGACATACCTGAAGTGGTGAAAAGATAAGGATAACGGTTGCGCATATCATGTTTGATCTCCCAAGTCACCTCCTCGGCTGACTGACCCCTCCATTGAACCTTCACTGAAGTAATATTCTTTGACCTCAACTTTCTAACTTGCCTGTCCAAAATTGCCACTAGCTCCTCAATATAAGATAGATCCTTGTCCAACTGGACTGAGCTAAAATCCAACACATGTGACAGATCACTATGATACTTTCGGAGCATAGAAACATGGAATACTGGATGAACTCTTGCTCGATTGGGAGATAAGGCAAGCTAATAAGCAACCTCCCCAACTCATCGCAACACCTTGAATGGGCCAACAAACCTTGGGCTCAGCTTGTCCTTCTTTTCGAACCTCATAACGCCCTTCATGGGCGACATACGGAGCAAGACCCTCTCCCCAACCATGAATGTAACATCGCGGACCTTCCGATCTGTATAACTCTTCTGCCTGGACGGGGCTGTGCGAAGTCTATCCTGAATCACCTTAACATTCTCCAAAGCATCCTGAACCAAGTATGTACCCAGTAATCTAGCCTCGCCCAGCTCGAACCAACCCACTGGTGACATACACCGCCTACCATACAAAGCCTCATATGGTGCCATTTGAATGCTCAACTAATAAATGTTATTGTAGGCAAAATCTACAAGTGAAAAGAACTGATCCTAAGAGCCTCTAAACTCCATCACACGCGCACAGAGCATATCCTCCAGTATCTGAATGGTACACTCGGACTGTCCGTTCGTCTGAGGGTGAAATGTTATGCTCAACTCGACCTGAGTACCTAACTCATGTATTACGGCCATCCAGAACCGTGATGTAAACTGTGCACCCCCGTCAGAGATAATAGATATTTTCATGCCATGAAGCCTGACAATCTCGCGGATATACACTTGAGCCAGCTACTCAAAAAAATAAGTAGTCATCACAAGAATGAAATGAGCTGACTTGGTCAACTTATCCACAATCACCAAACTGCATCAAACTTTCGTTGAGTCCGTGGGAGTCCAACAACAAAATCCATAGTGATCCACTCCCATTTCCACTCCGGAATCTCTAACTTCTTAAGAAACCCACCTGGACGTTGATGCTCATACTTCACCTACTGGCAATTTAGGCACCGAGCTACATATTCCACTATATTCTTCTTCATTCTTCTCCACTAATAATAATGCCTCAAGTCCTAATACATTTTTGCAATACCCGGATGAATGGAGTACCGCGAACTGTGAGCCTCCTAGTAAATCAACTCACGTAATCCGTCTACATTGGGCACACATAGCCTGCCCTGCATCCTCAATGCACCATCATCTCCAATAGAGACCTTCTTAGCATCGTCTTGTTGAACCATATGCTTAAGGATAAGCAGATGGGGGTCATCATACTGACGCTGCACGATACGATCATAAAGAGAAAACTGGGAGATCAGACAAGCCAAAACTTGACTCGGCTTAGAAATATCCAATCTAACAAACTGGTTGGACAAGGCCTGAGCATCCAATAACAATAGCCTCTCTGTTGCTGGTAAATATACTAAGCTCCCCAAACTCTCTGCCCTGTGACCCAAGGCATCAGCCACTATATTAGCCTTCCCAGGATGGTATAGAATAATGATATCATAATCCTTAAGCACATCTAACCACCTTTTCTGATCGTAAGTTAAGATCCTTCTTCTTGAATAAATGCTGCAAACTCCGGTGATCAGTGTAGATCTCACAAGGGATACCATACATATAGTGTAGTCAAATCTTCAAGGCATGAACAATAGCTACTAGCTCCAGGTTGTGGAAAAGGTAGTTCTTTTCATGTATCTTCAGTTGTCTGGATGCGTAGGCAATCACCCTTTGGTTCTGCATCAACACCGTGCCGAGACCAATCCGTGACGCATCACAATAAACAGTATAAGACCCCGAACCTGTAGGCAATAGCAATACTGGGGCTGCATTCAAAGTTATCCTGAGCTTTTGAAAGCTATCCTCACACTCTTCTGTCCACCTGAACGGAACACCCTTCTGGGTCAGCCTGGTCATAGGTGATTCAATAGTTGAGAAACCCTCTACAAATCGATGGTAATACTCATCCAAACCAAGGAAAATCCAAACCTCCGTAGCTGAGGACGATCTAGGCCAACTCAGCACTGCTTCCACCTTCTTCGGATCCACCTTGATCCCCTCACTCGACACTACGTGACCCAAAAATAACACAGAATCTAGCCAGAACTCACACATTAAGAATTTTTCATATAACTTTCTTTCTCTCAAGTTTGAAGCACAATCCTCAAGTGTTGCTCATGATCCTCCCGACTCCGGGAGTACACTAGAATGTCATCAATAAACACAATGATGAATGAGTCAAGATAGGGCCGAGATACACTGTGCATCAAATTCATAAATGTTGTAGGGTCGTTGGTTAGCACAAATGACATCACAAAGAACTCGTAGTGACCATACCGAGTCCTGAAAGTAGTCTTCTAGATATCTGGCTCCCAAATCTTCAAATGATGATAACCGGAACGCAAGTCAATCTTGAAGAACACTCTGGCACCCTGTAACTGATCAAATAGGTTATCAATACGAGTCAATGGATATATGTTCTTCTTTGTAACTTTGTTTAACTAGCGATAATCAATCCATATATGCATAGAACCATCTTTTTTCTTCACAAACAAACCGGAGCACCCCAAGGTGACACTCTAGGCCGAATGAATCCCTTTTCAAGAAATTCCGGCAACTGTTCCTTTAACTCAGGAGGCGCTATACGATAGGAGGAATAAAGATGGGTTGAGTACCCAGCAACAAATCAATACCAGAGTTGATATCTTTGTTAGGCGGTATGCCTGAAGATCAGCTAGAAACACATCGGGATAATCCCTCACTACTGGAACTGACTCAACTGTAAGGGTATCAATACTGACATCTCTCACATAGGCTAGATGCGCGCCATACCCCTTCTCAACCATTCTTTCATCTTTAAGAAATGAAATAACTTTGTTAGAAGTATAATCTAAGGCACCTCTCCACTCTAACTGCGGTAATCCTGGCATAACCAGCGTCACGATCTTGGCGTGACAATCAAGAATAACATAATGGGTGACAACCAATCCATGCCCAAACTAATATCAAAATCTACCATACTGAGCAATAATAGATATGCTCTGGTATCAAAACCACTAAGAACAACCAAACACGACTCACGATCAACAATAATAAAATCTCCCACATGTATAGATACATAAATAGGAAAACTCAAAGAATCACAAGATACGCCCAAATACTGGTGACACATAGGAATATGTTGAGCTTGGATCAAATAAGATCGACGTATCTCTATGACAAACTGGAACAATACTTATAATGATAGTGTCAGAAACAATTACCTCTGTGCGAGCATGAAGAGCATAATATCTGGCCTGGCCTCCCCCTCTAGGACAATCTCTACCTCCCCGACATCCACCTCGAGCTGGTTGAGTAAGTGGAGTGGTAGTTGGTGCTGTAATTGTAGCTTGAGGACCCGGTGGAGCACGCGGTGCTTGAGAAGTCTGTGAAGGTGCACCCCTCCTAAGTCTGGGGAAATCTCTTACCATATGGAGAGTGTCGCCACACTCAAAATAAGCTCTCGAAGGGCGTGGCTACTGTGGCTGGCTCGGACCAGATCTACTGGACTGACCGCTAGAAGAACATATGCATGAGGTACACTAGATACTAGCGTTGCATAATAAGGCTCTTGGGGCCTAGGTGTAGCCGGAATACCACTAGCAACTGGAAGTGCTGAATTAATAGGGCGACTCACATGGCCCCTACCATGGCAAACTGTAGCTGGAGCACGAGTACCAGTATAAGAGCCAGTCTCTCGAGACCTCTTGGCCTCCCTCTCATCTCTCTCCCTGGCAAGCATGCCCTCCATTCTCTTAGCAATACTCATAACCTGCTGGTACGAGATATCCATCTCTAACTCTCAGGCCATGCTAATCCTGATGCTAGGATGGAGTCCCTCGATAAACCGACGGACCCTCTCTCGAACTGTAGCAACTAAGTAGCAAATCGCATACTCTGACATAGTCATAACACCTTGGCATAGCTACTCAAACTCTGCGCGCCACGCATCTCTAAGACTCTGGGGAACATACTCCCTCAAGCACATATCGAAAAACTAAGTCCAAGTAAGTGAAGGTACCTCAGCCAGACTATCAAACTCACAAGCACACCACTACTGATAGGATGTTCCTCTAAGCCAGAATGCAGTAAAAGAAACCCTACTTGATTCTGCTTCACCCATAGTACAGAGGATATGGTGGCACTTCTCAAGAAAACCATGGGCATCCTCTCACCTCAGGCCACCAAAAGTAGGAGGGGTGGTACTTCTTGTACCTCTCGAGCCTGAGCTACTCCTCCTCAAATGTTGTCGCCCTACCCTTGGGCCGAACTGTGGCTATCGGTTGTGCTGATATAACCTCTAGAATCTGATCGACCTGAACCCGCTGCTCTGGGGTGCAGACGATGGGAGTTTGTGCTCATCCCTGAACTGAGATAAGGCAAGAGCAAGGGGAATCAACCCTGCCTGAGCTAGAGTACCGAATATGCTCAGGAACTGTGTAAGGGTATCTTGAAGAGCTGGTGCGGTAATAGGCATCTCAAGTGCCTGCACTCCGACTAGAGCTACTGGTAGCTCCTCTGTAGTAACTCGTACGGACCCTCTGGCTGCACCACACGGACGTCCTTAGTATCTGCCCCGACTTCGGCCTCTCGTGACTCTAGTAAAGGGCACGGTGCCTGGTCATCTGATCCGGCTGTACATGTTCTCACCATCTGTAAGAGAATTGAAGACAAAAGTTTAGAATTTTGAAGTCAATAATTTCGCATGACAATGAATCAAAAGAAGCAAAATTTTCCTAACAGTTCCATAGCCTCCCAAAAATAATCACAAATGTCTCTGCACCGATCCGTGAGACTCTACTAAACCTGCTTATGACTTACGACACCTATGAACCTAGAGCTCTAATACCAACTTGTCACGACCCAATCCTCCCTCCGTGAGATTTCGTGGTAGAACCTATTCATATGACTAGGTAAGCCTAACATTTGAAAAATAATAAAAAATGAAATAAAAACTTCAACAACTAACTGTAACAAATAATTAAATAACTGATAAAAATATCGCTCGGCTTGTACAAGAACCAACTCTCGATCATACACAGTATTTTCCTAAAATCCGGAACATCATAAGTCACAAGCTACAAATATACCTTGAAGTATCCAAACTGTAATTGCTCACTGATGACATGGCTGATAAGAAGTATTTGGATCTAGACATAAACATGTACAAAAGAGTAGCATGAGTACAACATAACAGTACCTAGTAAGTGCCAAGCCTAACCTCGGTCGAATAGTGACAAGGTTAGGTCAGGCCCTACTAGTGTATATAAAATAAATAAGGTAGAAAAATTATTATAGTGTAATAAGAGACTGGAATTAATAAAGAGGAAACCATAGTAAATAATTGTACAACACACAGGGAATAAACAGCAGGGGATCTCCCAAGCTACCGTCTCGTAGTCCCAAAAGTAAATATGCAAGGAGATCTCCTGAGGTCCCGCCTCGTTGTCTCAAAAGTAAATGTGTAGTGAGATCTCCCGAGTTACCGCCTCGTAGTCTCAAAAGTAAATGTGCAAGGAGATCTCCCGAGGTACTGCCTCGTAGTCTCAAAAGTAAATATGCAGGGAGATCTCTTGAGGCACCGCCTCGTAGTCCTAGAAGTAAACACACAACTCAAATCAATAAATACAATAATTAAAAGCAAGAGTACTACTGTTAAGACTGATATCGATCAAGAAAAAATAGGAAATTAACAAGGCATGCTGCATAGAGTTCAAATAAGTAGTTATAGCACATAAACATGGGATATTAGACTAAATAGGATATCAATACATGTTGGTATAACTCAATTAAGATGAAAATAGGTTATTGCCTGTAATGACCCGGTCGGTCATTTCATGAGTTACCGCTCCATTTCCCCCATTTTTGCTTCTTATTGGTTTTTTATCAGTTCTATGTGTGATCAAGTTGGATGGCTCGGGTTCGGAAAAGTTTTGATAAGGTTTGAGACACTTAGTCTCTTTTGAGGAAGCTTAAGTTGGAAAAGTCAACCGAATGTTGACTTATGTGTTAGAGGGCTCAGATGTGAGTTCCAATGGTTCGGATAGCTTTGGGAGGTAATTTGGGACTTAGGGGCGTGATCGGAATGTATTGTGGAGGTCCGAAGTAGATTTAGGCTTGAATTGGCAAATTTGATATTTTGGCGTTTTCTGGTTGATAGGTGAGATTTTGACATAGGGGTCGGAATGGAATTTCGAGAGTTGCAGTAGTTCTATTGTGTCATTTGAGATGTGTGTGCAAAATTTCAGGTCATTCGGACGTGGTTTGGTAGACTTTTTTTTATCAAAAGCGTAATTTGGAAGATTTTTAGAACCTTAGGCTTGAATTCGAGGTGTTTTGTTGATTCGATGTTGTTTGAGGTGTTTTGAAGATTGGTATAAGTTTGGATAGTGGTATAGGACTTATTGGTGCTTATGGTTGAGGTCCCAGGGCCTCAGGGTGATTTCAGATGGTTGGCGAAGAGTTTGGAGCTTTGGTGAAGCTGCAGATTTTTTCTGCTTCTGTTGTTTCTGCACCTGCGGATTAGGGACCGCAAGTGCGACGCCGCAGATGCGAAGAAAAGGACCGCAGATGCGGTAGGCTGAGTGCACCTGCGCATGTGCGGTTAATTGATCGCAGATGCGATTTTGGGCATTTTAGTGGGAACTGCAAGTGCATTGATCAAGACCGCAGAAGCGGTAAAAAGGCCGCAGGTGCGAAAACCCTGGGCCAGAAAGTATAAAAGGATTCCTTCGCGATTTTTGAGTGTTCTTCACCATTTCAAGTCGGTTTTTGGAGCTTTTTGGGAGATTTTGAAGAGGGATTCAAGGGATAACGTCTGGAGGTAAGATTTTTGAACCTAATAATCGATCATATGGTATTATTTCACGGATTAGAGCTGTAATTATAGAAATTTAAGGGTTAAAATTGGGGAAACTAGGGCTTGGTATTGGAGACCTTGACTTGAGGATTTGAGGGGCATCCCGAACCAAAAGACACCATACATCATTTACTTTTAAAGATATTGGAAAAATTCATCTTTGTGACCGGATTTTGGGACTTTTGATATGTATGAACTCGTGGGGAGATAAGGAATATATTAATGTAAATTTTATTGAATTCTGAGACGTGGGCTCGGGGATCAGGTTTTGGTTAATTTCGGGATTTATGTTATAAATTGATTATTTTTGCATGGGCTTCATCCCCTTAGCATATTTTGACGTTGTGGTTCTAATTTTTGATAGATTCGACGCAAGTTGAGGTCGATTCGAGGGGCAAAGACGTCGGGGGCTAGAGTTTGGACTAGATTGAGGTGAGTAGTAATTGTAAATGTTGTCCTGAGGGTGTGAAACCCTGGATTTCACATCGTTGTGCTATATTGAGGTGACACACACATTAGATGACGAGCGTGGGGTCGTACACCGCTGGGGATTGTGACTTAGTCCATCCCAAATGACTGTTTTACCGCATATTTGATTGAAAATTGTTTCCTATCATCATGTTTTGGGCTGAATGCCATATTTGGGCCTCGTGCTAACTATTTGGACCCTTAGGAGATTTTTACTGATATTTTCTCACTGTTTTGACTTTATACTTGTACTTAGTCATACTATATTCTACTGTTTTCATAACTCAGCCATGCTTACTCTGTTTTAACACATTAAATGATATTTTGGGCTGAGCATCATGTTTTATTATTGCCCGAGTGGCTTATGAGATTCTGATTGAGTAAGGCCGAGGGCTTGTGCTGTAAGGATACTCTTGGGTCGGGTTGCACGCCGCAGCAGTGATACACTGATTTATGATTATGAAGTCTAGGGCCTGAGATTGTATTCCACGAGGTGGCTTGTTGATATAAGGCCGAGAGCCTAATGATTTTATCATGAGATGGCTTGATATTGTGCTTGGGCCGTAAGGGGCCCCTTCCTGAGTCTGTACACCTCTAGTGAGTAGTGTGGGTACCTATTGTGATATCAGATATAGTCCGAGGGGCTGGTATTGTTCCATGTTATTGCCCGAGAGGCTAATTCTATTGTTATTGTGCCTGAGGGGCAGATTTTATGTGTTTATCTCTTTTAGCTGCCTTTAATTTACTTGTTTAACTGTTAGAAAGGGGTTTTATGAGATTTCATTATTTTATTGTACTTTACTGGTTTTACTCTGCTTATTTATAGTATATTTTTGTGCTTTTACGTGATTTCTTATCACTCAGTCTTCATTTATTGTTATTACTCACTAAGTTGTAGTACTCACTTTACTCCCTGCACCCTGTGTGCAGATTCAGGCACTTCAGGTCCCGCTAGCGAGTGTTGACTTTCTTCCAGCTCAGGCAATTTGGAGATTCACTAGGTAGATGCTCGGTGTTTGCAGCCTAGTACTTCCCCTACCTTATTTTCTCTTGTTTAGTTATGTAATAGACTATGTAGACTCTTCCTATTTTTAATCGGTTAGTAAATACTCATAACTACTGACACCCCGATGTCGGGTTGTGTTTGGTTTTCCGCAGTTGCTGTATTTGACTCTATTATGGTATTTACCGTTATTAATGACTTAATTATGAATTATTATATGTTTAAAAATAATTGGTTGTTGTGTCGGCTGGCCTTGTCTTCATGAGAAGCACCATCACGACCGGGTCTGGGTTTAGGGTCGTGACAAGTTGGTATCAGAGCCTAGATTACATAGGTCTCATGAGTCATGAGTAGGTTTAGTAGAGTATCGTGGATCGGTACGGAGACGTCTGTATTTATCCTCGAGAGGTTACAGAACCTTTAGGAAAAGCTTCATATTCTTGAAATTCTTGTCGTGCGAATCTGTTGATTCGAGTAGTAAACTCATTTTATTCTATTCTCTCACAGATGGTGAGGACACGCGCTACCGGTCAGGATAGACGACCACTGGTACCACCAGTTGTGGCTACTAGAGGCCGAGGACGTAGTCGCCGTAGCGGCAAGGGGAGGGGTGTGGCCCGCACAGTAGCTAGGGCAGCACCTGCAGATCTACCAGCTGTCCCAGTTGTGGATGCTCTAGCAGCACCAGCTCAGGCACCAACTGTGCCCATTGTGATTCCGGTTCTTCAGGAGGCCTTGACTCATATTCTATCGGTATGCACTGGCCTAACTCAGGCGGTCATAGTTACTACAACCACAACTACTTCTCCGGCCGGGGGAGGCAATCAAACTCCCGCCGCTCGCACACCTGAGCAGGTCGTGTAGGGACTTCAGGCACCGAGGGCACATCCAGCCCTGCCAGTTGCAGCTGCTCAGGAATATGTAGCTCCTGCCATGCTAGAGGACGAGCAGTGCAGGTTGGAGAGGTTTGGTAGACTTCAGCCTCTAACTTTCAGTGGTGTAGAGGGCGAGGATGCCCAAGGTTTCTAGACAGGTGTTAGTGAATTCTTCGTACAATGGGTATTCTGGAGACCAGCGGGGTCACTTTCACTATCAATTTTCTGGAGTCGCCTTCACTTGGTGGGAGGCTTATGAGAGGTGTAGGCCTGTTGGTGTAACACCCCTTATCTGGCTTCAGTTCTACGTACTCTTTTTGGAGAAGTATGTGCTGCAATCTTGCAGGGAGGAGCTGCGTAGGCTATTTTGTTGGTTCCCACAGATAGGGAGAGGATCAAGAGGTTTGTTGATGGCCTCACTTATCAGCTTTGTATTCTCATGACCAGTGAGAGGGTGTATGGTTCTAATTTTGAGGAGGTTGTTGACATTGCTCGTGATATTGAGTCAGTTTGTCTCCAGGAGCAAGATGAGTGGGAGCCCAAGAGGCCTCGAGGATCTAGTAGTTATGGTGGTGCTCCTTCGAGAGGCCAGTTTCAGCACGGCAGAGGCCGTCCATTTAGGCATGCTCAGCTAGCTCACCCAGGTTATAGTGGGGCGTCATCGGGTCATGGTTCTCACAGTTCTCATCAGGGCCAGTCATCACTTAGTGCCTTTCCAGCTCAGAGTTCGTCCCGTGCTCCATCAGTTCAGGGCTCTTCTATGCCATGTGCATCTGCTAGTCATTTCGGTGCTAAGGGTTCCCTTTAGTCCCCATCTCCAGCACCAGGAGTTGCTATAAGTGTGAAGAGATGGGTCATATGTAGAGGTAGTGTCCTCGTCGTCTGGCGGGTTCATCTCAGCAGAGGGGTCAACCGTTGGCTTCAGCACTGTTGCTTCGCCACCACTCACCCAACCAGTTGAGGGTGGAGGTCAGTCAACTAGGAGGTTGCCCTAGAGGGGGAGGTCGCTCAGGTGGCAGTTAGGCCCGTTTTTATTCACTTCCAGCTAGACCCGGTGTTATTGCTTTCGTTGTTATTATTACAAGTATTGTTTCAGTCTGTCGCAGAGATGCCTCTGTATTATTCGATCCCAGTTCCACTTTGTTGGCCCAAGTTCAGGTGAAGTTTTGAAGAATTACAAATGCACTTAGTCATGGAATGGGTCCATCATGTGAGACACAATGTTTATCAACCTATACATGTGAGATGCACATGAAGGAGATAAGTCTCAAGGATAAAACAACAATATCTCCTGAACTGATCGAAAAGGTTGCATATTGGATAAGGAGAGGAAGTCTCCTTATGTGAAGAGAACACAATCCGGATCAAGGATAAGTTGGAGTAGTTAGAACATATTTTAATGATGCAAATTAATATACATGTGTAGGAGTTCAAAGAAGCAAAAAGGAACTATTGGAATTGCTATGTCGAACAAGGAAGGATATCGTTCTCAAAGGAAGCTGCCCTAAATACTCACGATGCACAAGGAAATAATCAACTCTACATCAGCAAAACGGGATTAACTCCATAATTCTGGGAAATCAAATATGCCATAATGGAATAAAGATTCAACGCAATCCATGATTGACGAGTCAGATCAAATCACTAAAGACCAATCAAAGTTAGAGGATCCAGACAGCAGTCAAGATCGGAAGGTCCAAAAATCAAGGAAGAATTCTGTCAAACCCGTCATTTGCCAAAGGAAAAGATCTGAAGAGAAGCAGCGAATATTACTTTATTCTTGGAAAGAATCAACTCTTTCCAAGGATCAAAACCCTAGGGTTGACAAGCCTTCACCTTTCATCCTTGTATAAATTCATAGTGCAACTCCATCCTTAGTATACTTTGATCGAACCAAAATAACTCTCTTCAATTTACTGCAAACAAGCATAGTATCCTATATAGATATGTTGTGTAACAAGTCAAGGATAGAAAGAGAGCACACAACTGGTGAGGCATTGTATCAAACGAGTGCTAGAAAACTGAGCGACAAATATCAAATCTATACTCGAAAGAAAACTCATTTGCTTGAAGAGAAATCCCTTGCAACCCAAGGGGACTTGGTTAGGATTCACATTGAATCCGAACCAGTATAAAATTCCTGGTGTCTTTAATTTCTGCATTTACTTTCTGCATATTACTTCGAATTTCTCTATCTGCAAGATTGCCATATTCAGTCGACTACTAAAGTTTTAAGTCAACTTATTACGATTAATTTTAATTATATACAATTCACCCCCC
>MU718265.1:0-12591 GCA_026770625.1 Nicotiana glauca
AATGTAGCTATTTTAGCTAATTTTGACTCTTTTACTTTATTTCATCACAAAATGAAAAATTACAAAAAAAAAAAAGATATATAAATTTTAGTTTATGTATTTCTCATAAACTTGAAAAATACAAAAATAGTACCTTACTTTTATCTTTATATTATTTCGAAAATACAAAAAAAAATAGTTTCATTAATGTTTTGTAGTCATTTTAATCTTTGAAAAATAACACAAAAAATAGCACTTTATATTTTATCTTTATATAAAAACAAAAATACAAAAATAGTACCTTATTTTTTATCTTTATATAATGTTGAAAAATAACCAAAAATAGTTTTTTTTTAATCGTCAGTCTCATTTTAATAGTTATTTCGCTGACGTAGGATTAATTAAATAAGGTCGTGTTTTTATTCTCGGTTGCGGGGAAAGAATAATATTCGGGTTCAAACGACCCATCTTTAGGCCCAAAATTCGGACCTAGCCCATAACAATCCAAACCCACCACACCTTACACATAACACAAGACCATGGGAGACACCTTTTACTCAAATTGAGGAGGAATACACAGACACACAATTTGGGGAGGGGGACACGGTTTAGATTTTTGGGAAAAGATTGAGATTTTTCTCTTTCTTCTTTATAAAGGTATACATTTTTTGAAGTTGGGGGGATGGACTTATACAGATAGGCTTAAGGGTGAGATTTTTTGTTTGGAACGAAAAGAGGCCACGGTTCAAGCTTCTTCATTTGTGAAGAAGACTTCTTCTTCATCATTATCTCAACACCTAAAAACCTAACGACGGAAAACAACCAGCTTTTGGTCGTCTCCTCCAGTCCATCTCCACCGTCGACTTCCACCATCGCTACCTCTCCATCTCGACCAGTCCAAACGACCCCTCCAGCCTTTACTTCCCCATCTCCGACCAGTCGCACGACCATCGGCAGCAACCAAGAAACGACCCCCACCTCCTGCAGCTTCATCTTCTTCGACCAGCCTACATAACACCAAAACAACCCTCCTGAAGTTTCTTCTTCTTCTTCGAACCAACAGCAACCAGACGGACATGAACGAGGCCCATTTTCGTGTCCCTTACGTCCTCCCTTTCTGTAGCTCATTTTCTGGGTGGTCGTGAGACCCATTTCTGCTGCTGAAGTTCCATTAGTTTGAGTCCATGTTGGAACTCGCTCGTGAAGATCGGCTCGGAGCCGGTTGTTGATGTCTCGAGGTCGTTTCCGTCGAGGTTTCCATTTTGGTCCAGTGATTACTATCATTTTTGTGTGTGAAGATTCAATGTAAGAGCCATTTTCTTTCATTTTGGATTTGTTCTGCTTACATGTTTCTGTCTATGTATTTTGCTTATTCAGTAATTTGTGTGAAGATTAATGTGTTCTTTGATTATTTGTTTTGATTTAGACACTAATCCATTAAGAGTGTGAATCCAGCTCATTTTTCGTTTCTCTTGTATAGTCCATTTTGAAGAAAGAGAAAGACCATCCAACAAATAGGGAAATAGGTATCATAATGTAGTAATTGTGTTTGGTTATATGTTGAAACTGATTTCGACTGATTTTCATACCCTTTTATTAAGTTTATTTCAAATGGATCTGTGTTCTATTTAATCACAGAAGAAACGAAATGAGAAAAGTTTTACTGTTCGGTCATGGTTGCTGCTCCAGTTATATGCCCATGTGATTATTTTACTTGTTGTTCTCTTTTTAAAAGTGAATAAAGCCATGATATCCCTGTGACCCATGTGATTATTTTGCTTGTTGTCTTCTTTTTAAAAGTGAATAAAGTCATGATATCCTTGTGGATTCCTTTACGTTAATGTTGTCTTCATATTTTATATTTTTTTTAGGTTTTCTTATTTTCCTTATAGTTAGCCTATGGATATGAATATCGTTAAGTTTGTTTTAATTATGAACATTCGTGCTTTAAGTTGAGTGTGATCTTTTGAAATAAATCGAGGCGTGCCATTTAGCAAATTTCATGTCCCTCGCAAAGTGCAAATGCGTAGTTGCTTTAGGCGCGTATTTAATAAAATTACTTTCCTAAATTCGGGTGCACATTTATGTGACCCAAATCCAAATCTCAACGGAGTCGAAATATGTCAACAACCATGGGTGCATTGATGTGATGTGGTTCGAGATGTATTTCCACGACGTTGCAATTCTCGTTAAAAGTAATAATAATCAAAAGTGGTTAAAAGGTAAAAATGCACATAGGTTTGAACACGTATTAAAATCAGATAATTTAAGCCGAATATAACGGTTGAGCGACCGTGCTAGAACCACGGAACTCGGGAATTCCTAACACCTTCTCCCGGGTTAACAGAATTCCTTATCTGGATTTCTGGTTCGCGGATTGTAATACAAAGTCAATTTTTTCCTCGATTCGGGATTCAAACCGGTGACTTGGGACACCATAAATCTCTCAAGTGGCGACTCCAACTCTTAATAATAATAATCCCGTTTTGATTGTCCTTTAATTGGAGAAACTCCCTTAATCCCTTTACCCCTCGGGGTGCAGTATCGGAAAAAGGAGGTGTGACAGCTCTGGCGACTCTGCTGGGGATTGCAACCCAGAACCGCTGGTTCAGGGTTAGAAATCCGAGCTTAGAAAAATTGTTGTATTTGGCTTTCTTTATTATCTGATGTTTATTACATTTTTGGATTTAATGTGCAAAATGCTGCTTATTACCGCTTTGATAATTTTGAACTGTGTATATAAATTGTCTTCTCACGCACCCCCTCTGAGTCTTCTTAAAAATAAAATTGAGCATTTGCTTGACATAGACCGCTTTCTTTGAGATAGCCGAGGTGCCTGGCACCTGGTGAAGGATTTTAGTCACACATGTTTTAGGCGGGGAGCATCACCAGTTAAGCCGGAAAGCAATGCTACAGGTACACTGACCCTCCTTGGCTCGAGTTGTCCGCTCGAGTAAACCAGTCTAGATACTTTCTCCAATAAGATATTAACTTAGAATAACAAAGCCTCATGTCGGATCCCTAGTAGGAACGCTTATTTGTATCATGTTGCATTTGACTTAGGGGACTCAACACATGGATTGGGTCCGTCTAGGATAGGTAACCTGAAATGAAAAGACCATCCTGCTGCATCCAGTTTGTTTTATGCATTTATTTGTTTCAGACTTGCGTGTTGACTGGTTTCTGAAAATTGGGAATATTGGAAAATTGTGAAAAAAAAAGAAAAAGAGAAACATAGCAGTGTAGAGAGATAACTACTTATTTTTAAAGAAAATAATGCCCAAGTAGTGTTGAAACTCTGCCAGATTTTTGGAAAAAAAATGTTTGTATTTTATTTGCCGAGGAAAAGAGAAAAAAAGGGAAGTTTTTATTTTTAAAATAATTGTTTTGTTTGCCAGTGGAAAAGAAAAAAAGGAAATGATGAGTTTTTGTTTTCAAAAATAGTTCTTTTGTTTGCCAATAAAAAGAAAAAAAATGTGTGTTTTGTTTTCAAATGCAGTTTGTTTTATTCGGCAGAACTACGCTGGTTTGATTCTCACCGGATGTGAGATACGTAGGTAACCCTCGTCGGGTCCAACCTCCCCTTTTGCAAAAATAGCCAAAAATGTCAAATTTTAATTTTCGTCATAAATAAGTCGGGTGATGCGGCTCTTGTCAAATATAGCCGAATGTTCCCGAAAGGGACACCGAAAGGCTGACTTTGCATAAACGGCTCACCCTTGGTCATTTTTTAGATTTTTGGTCGGTTGACCCGCACAGCCTTAAAATCTTCGTCCCCGAAGCGCTGAAAGGCCGTATTTGCAATATCGGGTTTTATTTTAAAAAAACAAGAAATAGAGTCTTAAGTAATTCGGGTAATGCCATTTTATTAAAAATAGCCGAATGTTCCTGAAAGGGACGCCGAAAGGCTGACGTTGCATAAACAGCCACCTTTGATCATTTTTAGGATTTTGGCCGGTTAGCTAACACAACCTTAAAATCTTCGTCTCCGAGGCGCTGAAAGGCCGTGTTTGCAAAATCAGGTCTTTTATTTTTAATTTGAAAAACAAGAAAAAAAAAAGAGTCAGTGGGCAAGTGAATGCCGTTTGAATTTTCGGTCAAAATAAGCCAAGCCAGCTTCGGTGGTATTTTAAACCGTTCTTGCCGAGATAGCCTTAGAGTATCTTTCAGTTGTCGAAAGGCTATTTTGATAAAAGAAGGATAAGTTTGTGAAGTGTCATAAAATAATCCTCCCCGGCCTCAAAATTCATGTGAAATTGGGAAGGGGCCACACTTGCAAAAACAACAATTTGGTTAAAATTGGCAGATAGGGAAGGAATTTGTCAGTTTGTCTTTAAGTTGGTATTTCTTAGAGTAGGTGGGTTATTCGAATTTCGGATCTGTATTTCGTCAAAGCATAAGCCTGACAGTTTGGTCGGTTTTTAAACTTTTGTTTTAAATCAACGTTTGTTTTTATTATGAAAAACTGGAAAAAAAAATATTTTATTGTTGTTTGCCTTTTATCCGCGCGAAATACGCACGGTCTGATTCATGCGGGGTCATGATACGTAGGCAATCTCCATAAGACTCGACCCCAAAAAAGCAAAAATAAATGAAAAAATCATAAAAAAAAAGTTGTTAATAATGGGGACCGACTGAAGGCATTCTAACATGATTTGTTTTTAATTATAGTGAAAGTTGAGGTGGTTGGTTGTGGTTTCTAAAATAGCTCTTCCCTGTGACGCAAAGTCAAAGGACAATGGTAGAAAACCTCAGAACCGAGTGGGTTGGCACCGAGGACCGACAACAACTGGTTGAACGGAACCACGGGTTGGTAGAAGAAGTGAAAATGTTGAGACAGCATGTGGCAGACATGTATCGGGCATGGACGGCTAGGGAAGCACCGCCCCAGCCACCACGTAGCTTCCTGGACTCTGTCTTTACTCAAACACCGAGCGCAATGCCAGATGATCCCCCACACTCTCCATATATACCCGCATATCCCAACTTTCCCAGCCACCCCAGTAGCTCCATCACTCGGCATCCATCTATCTTTTCCCAGAAGTGCCCTCCAGTCATATCCACTGTTCCCGACAATGAACACCCACCCGAAGCTCATATTTCCCAACATTACCCCTCCGAGGTTGCTCACAAGGTCCCTAAATAGGGCCCGCAAGTTGAACTTCCCCAACGACAAGGTCCAGTGGTCGTCCTTGCTAAAGGCCCTCAGCTTTATATCGAATCCGTGGATATCCTTGCAATTCTCCTGGCCCCTACTTCTCCCCACGAGCATACCAGAAACCCCACTGGTTAGATTTTAGGCCAAATCAGGCATTTAGAAATGAGAGGTTGCCGAAACGAGAAAAGGCTCTCACCCCTATGGGAGAATCGTATGCCAGTTTGTTCCAGAAGTTGATGCAACTGGGCATGTTGAAACCAATTCAGATAAAAATGAGAAATCATCGGTCAAAGAGGTGTGATTTTTCTCAAAGGTGCGCATATTGCTCAGATGCCCCGAGGCATGATATAGAAAAATGTTGGAAGCTGAAAAAAGCAATTCAAGAGCTTATTAATGCAGGCGACATTATCGTACAAAATCCGGATGCAGCCGACACCCGTATTGTTGATGCAGAAGCCATTGGCTAAAGATGATGTGCTTGGTAATTGGAAAGATGCTCCATTTGTGGGTCAGCCGGAGTGGAGCTTTAGTGGCTTAGGTTGTTGTCATTTCTGTTGACCGGGTTATTTTAGGGTTGTAATCCAGATATCGTCTTGTAATTCAAACCCTTCTATCATTTTATTTTATCTAGTTCCTTTGTTTGTAGTATCTCGTTTAGTGTTGTCTAGGTTTGTTCACAGGGTCATACCCCAGTTTATTACGTTTGTCGTGTTGTTCGAACCATTTCACTGTCTAATACAATTCTCTGTCTTCCGTTATTTCTAGTCATTTTTCTTTGATTTAAGTCTTTCCTCTTCATAGTCCTTTTTCTGTCAACTCTAGTGACATGGCATGCACAAGTAATTTTGGTCTAATCTTAAAAGTTAATCGTAAAGCCATTGGGAGGTGATCGGGACATTTAAAGGAAATAAGAACGGTTTGAGATTACTTGGAACCCGAGTCATGTGAAATTGGGGCAAGCAAAAAGAATAACCGTTAAAGGCAAGTTGGCCATGTTGTCATGGGGGTCGTTCATAATAATGAAAATGAGAGTGTTTCCCAATAGTGCTTTAAAGATATAGCGAATGTCTAATGGTGTTGTTTGCACTTGGCATGTTTTGAAGAATGGAATGACGAAGGCATTTTATTCTGCTATCTAAACACTTTTTCCTTCGTTAACCCTTTGAGCCTTATTTATTTTCTTTCATACCCCTCCTTCGGAATCAGTAGCAAAGACTAGAAACACAAACGTGGAAGAAAAAAAGAGAGAAAAGAAAAAAAAACAACAAAACAACAAAAGAAAACAAAAGATAAAGAAAAAAAAAAGAAAAAAATAATGAAAAGGAAAACTAGAACAACGAGGAATTGGGAACTACGTTTGACTTGATTCCTCAAAGAGGATACGTAGGCGCTCCACAGCTCGGTCATAGTGTAACAAAAAAAAATTAAAAAATCCCCGAGTAAGAAACTGGGGCAAAGGTTGTGTTTGTTGTAAATAAATCTAATTACGAAGGTTGTAAATTTTGAACCCAAATTATTTTGTTTGTGAGCCTTTATATACCCTTTCTTTCTAGCCTATCCCAAATCCCACATTACGGTCCAAAGAAAGACCTCCCGATCAGTCTGCAAAAATGCCAAGTCAGACAAATGAAAGAACCCTATCGGCGAGCATAACACTCTGATATCAGAAAAGACTCTGATCCCCAGCAGAAAAGAAATATGAGAGTCTTAGCGGTAACACCCCAATCCCCAGCTGAAAAGTAATACAAATGAGAGAGTCTTATCGGTGAAAACCTTCACGGGCACCATAAGGCGATGAAAACTGAGAGAAAAAACAAAATGAGAGAGGTTTTATAATGAAAACCTTCGGGCAATACAAGTCAAATAAGGTGAGAATCAGATGGGTAATCACCAAATGAAGATCTTGAAAGATGATTGACGACGGAGGATAGGCCATATGTGCATGTCATGACCATTAGAGTCGGTATCCTCGTTTGATAGTTTTTTTTAGTTTCTCTTGTTAGAGAGTCATTTCTTTCCTTTGTCTTTTATTCTGTTCCTTTTTATCTTTCTCCTTTCATCAAAAAAATTTCCCCAGTAGAGTCTGTTTGGTCAAAACAAGTGAGAAATGACTTCAAAATCTGCCATCAGCTTTCCAATTATGCAAGACGGGATCTGAGTAGAACATCCAAGTGGTATAATCCAGGAGGAAACAAACACAGAGGTCAGTGTCGAGAAGGATATTCCGCAGCAAGAGGAAATTGACAAAGGGGTGGGTCGGTGTCAAGGAGGATACCTCCATCAAAAAGCGAAGGTTAATAACCTCAAGGCCAAGGCCAGTGAGACTCAAAGGTCGGGGAAATGCCCGTTCCCTATATATGCCACAAAATAAGGGGGGATAATCCCCAGCAGAAAAGGTATTTCTAGTGACAAGGATGAACGAAGAAAATGTTTCATCAGTAAAACATGCAAGATCCCCAAGCGGGGTCACTGTCATATGAATTTGGGTGGTCAGGATACAAGTGGAAAACAACGGTGAAAGGCTTGTCAATAAAGAGTCGTCAAGGAGGGCGGGGAAGCAAGAAAGGAAAAAACTACCTATCATCCCCAGCAAATAATAACATCCCCAGCAAGCCTTGATAATGAAACGCAGAGCAGGGAAAGAGTAGGAGAACCATCCCCAGCAGGAGCATCACAACCAACCACCGCGTTTTAAACTAATAAATTTTCTTTGATTTAAAGCAGGACGGGAAATGTCGTTGATGGCGAAAAGGCATGCCACAAGGAAGATTATCAAACTGGGGCAGAAAATTTTTCTTTCATTTGAAAAATTTTGTGGAAGTCAGATATCCACTTGGGGAAGAAAAAATAACACCAGTCTTGAGGGAAGTGGGTTTAGAACCGATGTTATCCCCAACAGGGTTAAAATAAAGAAAATAACAAGTTTCAATGAAAGGAGTTGTATCCCCAGCGGACAGAACAAAAAGGATGAAACTTATGTTCAGAAAAGCAAGAAGCCAGAGTCATCCCCAGCAGCTTCCTGAAGAATGAAGCATTGATTTTGAAGGAATAAAATTCCCCCAGCAGCGCTATCCTCAACAACGTTATCTCCAGCTGATAACACTATTATCCCCAGTAGTGTTGAGAGAAAATAAAAGTTTTGAAGAGAATAGTTTTGAAAAAAAAAAAAAAGAAGAAGAAGGGGAAGAAGAGAGATTCCTCCAGCAGTATTATCCCCATCAAGTAAGTAATTAATTCCCAGCAGTTTCTAGGGAAGACAACACAAGTTTTGAAGGAAGCAGTTCTGAAGGTACTTCCAGTAGAAGGAAATGGTTTACAAGGCAAAGAAATGACAATAGTAGTAGGATGCAGATAAGGTAAGTTGATGACGGCGGGAGCCCGCCCATAGAACGGAGGCGTTACCTCTTTAAGTTGTTGAGGTCAGGTGCCCTCCTGAAGAATGGAATGGCGTTTTACTTTAAGTTGTTGTTGAAGGCGGGAGCCCGCCCGTAGAATGGAGGCATTAACTTTTTAAGTTGTTGAGGTCAGGTGCCCGCCTGAAGAACGGAATGGCGTTTTACTTTAAGTTGTTATTGAAGTCAGGTGCCCGACTGAAGAACGGAATGACGTTTTACCTTAAGTTGTTGTTGAAGTCAGGTGCCCGCCTGAAGAACGGAATGGCGTTTTACTTTAAGTTGTTGTTGAAGTCAGGTGCCCACCTGAAGAACGGAATGGCGTTTTACTTTAAGTTGTTGTTGAAATCAGGTGGCCGCCTGAAGAACGGAATGGCGTTTTACTTTAAGTTGTTGTTGAAGTCAAGTGCCCGCCTGAAGAACGGAAAGGCGTTGTTTTAAGTTTTAAATGAAAGTTTTAAATTATAGTTGAGGTCAGGTGCCCGCATGAAGAACAGAATGACATTTTACTTTAAATTATTGATGAATTTAGGTTCCCCCTGAAGAACGGAAAGGCGTTGTCTTTTAAACTGCATTTTGAATTTTAAAAAAATTATAGTTGAGGTCAGGTGCCCCCCTGGAGAAAGGAAAGGCGTTGTCTTTTTAAACTGTATTTTGAAGTTTTTAATTATAATTGAGGTCAGGTGCCCCCTGAAGAACGGAAAGGCGTTGTCTTTTTTTTCTTAAGTTTTAATTGAAGTTTTTAAATTACAATTGAGATCAGGCGCCCACCTGAATAACAAGGGAATATATTTAAAGTTTTAGCTGTCGGGCACCCACCTGGAGAACAAGGGTTGCCCACCTAAACCGGAAGCGGTTATAGATGATATAACAAAACTTAAATACATTTTAGTCTTTACATTTCAAGTATGGAAGACAGTATCCCACCAGGAGAGCGAAAGGTTACAACAAACAAATCCCCAGCATAAATCCAAATTCAGAAATCAAAAGGAAGGCAACAATGGTCAGAAAGAAGGCAGTTCAAGCTTCGAAGGAAAAATAATTCGAAGCTCACAAGAAGGAAGTAATTAGTTCAAGTTCGAGTCAACAAAAGTTAGTCACAATAAAGAAAAAAAAAGAAGAAAAAGAGAAAAAGAGAAAGGCAAGAAATTAATACAAATGCAGAAGTGGATAAATGCTCAAGACATGGCTAAAGTCACAAGCTCTGCATGTCCCGTCTTGATTTTGAAAAAAGCTGAAAAAGATTGAACCAACACCTACAGCTAACAAGCATCAAGATTCAGATCAGAGTCCGCATGAAGCACCAACCGAGACTCAAGATCAAGCTTCAGAAGACTCGTAGATAGGAATCTTGTAACTAGTAGCTGATAGGCTTAGTTAATCTCTTTCATGTTTTAATTTTTTATGTAATAGCAGGACCGCGGACCAGAACCTCGACGGAACGGAACCTCGATCGGATCTTCACCTCGGTACACTCCATTGTCTCACTCACTTCTGAACTACACGTGGCCTGATTCCTTTATAGCCAAGGATATGTAGGCGGCTGAGATACCAGGGCTCGGTCATATTCTCTTCTTTTCCTTTAGTTTTAGTCTCTCCAAATAAGGGTCGGGTCAAAATACTTGTCTAGTCGTTCTTTGTCTGAAAGCTCTTCGTGTTTCCAGTCAAAGAGGGGCAGCTATAGACGTGTGATTTTTGACCCTCCCCGAGATTTTTCATATTTTTAGCGTAAATATTTAATTTAGCCTTAATGTAGCTATTTTAGCTAATTTTGACTCTTTTACTTTATTTCATCACAAAATAAAAAATTACAAAAAAAAGATATATAAATTTTAGTTTATGTATTTCTCATAAACTTGAAAAATACAAAAATAGTACCTTATTTTTATCTTTATATTATTTCGAAAATACAAAAAAAAAAATAGTTTCATTAATGTTTTGTAGTCATTTTAATCTTTGAAAAAAAACACAAAAAATAGCACTTTATATTTTATCTTTATATAAAAACGAAAATACAAAAATAGTACCTTATTTTTTATCTTTATATAATATTGAAAAATTACCAAAAAATAGTTTTGTTTTAATCGTCAGTCTCATTTTAATAGTTATTTCGCTGACGTAGGATTAATTAAATAAGGTCGTGTTTTTATTCTCGGTTGCGGGGAAAGAATAATATTCGGATTCAAACGACCTATCTTTAGACCAAAAATTCGGACCTAGCCCATAACAATCCAAACCCACCACACCTTACACATAACACAAGACCATGGGAGACACCTTTTACTCAAATTGAGGAGGAATACACGGACACACAATTTGGGGAGGGGGACACGGTTTAGATTTTTGGGAAAAGATTGAGATTTTTCTCTTTCTTCTTTATAAAGGAATACATTTTTTGAAGTTGGGGGGATGGACTTATACGGATAGGCTTAAGGGTGAGATTTTTTGTTTGGAACGAAAAGAGGCCACGGTTCAAGCTTCTTCATTTGTGAAGAAGACTTCTTCTTCTTTATTATCTCAACACCTAAAAACCCAACGACGGAAAACAACCAGCTTTTGGTCGTCTCCTCCAGTCCATCTCCACCGTCGACTTCCGCCATCGTTACCTCTCCACCTCGACCTGTCCAAACGACCAATCCAGCCTTCACTTCCCCATCTACGACCAGTCGCACGACCACCGGCAGCAACCAAGAAACGACCCCCACCTCCTGCAACTTCATCTTCTTCGACCAGCCTACATAACACCAAAACGACCATCCTGAGGTTTCTTCTTCTTCTTCGAACCAACAGCAACCAGACGGACACGAACCAGGCCCGTTTTCATGTCCCTTCCGTTCTCCCTTTCTGCAGCTCATTTTCTGGGTGGTCGTGAGACCCATTTCTGCTGCTGAAGTTCCATTAGTTTGAGTCCATGTTGGAACTCGCGCGTGAAGTTCGGCTCGGATCCGGTTGTTGAAGTATCGAGGTCGTTTCCGTCGAGGTTTCCATTTTGGTCCAGTGATTACTGTCGTTTTTGTGTGTGAAGATTCGATGTAAGACCCATTTTCTTTCATTTTGGATTTGTTCTGCTTACATGTTTCTGTCTATGTATTTTTCTTATTCAGTAATTTGTGTGAAGATTAATGTGTTCTTTGATTATTTGTTTTGATTTAGACACCAATCCATTAAGAGTGTGAATCCAACTCATTTTTCGTTTCTCTTGTATAGTACATTTTAAAGAAAGAGAAAGACCATCCAACAAATAGGGAAATAGGTATCATAATGTAGTAACTGTGTTTGGTTATATGTTGAAATTGATTTCGACTGATTTTCATACCCTTTTATTAAGTTTATTTCAAATGGATCTGTGTTCTATTTAATCATAGAAGAAACGAAATGAGAAAAGTTTTACTGTTCGGTCATGGTTGCTGCTCCAGTTATATGCCCATGTGATTATTTTACTTGTTGTTCTCTTTTTAAAAGTGAATAAAGTCATGATATCCCTGTGGCCCATGTGATTATTTTTCTTGTTGTCTTCTTTTTAAAAGTGAATAAAGTCATGATATCCTTATGGATTCCTTTACGTTAATGTTGTCTTCATATTTTATATTTTTTTTAGGTTTTCTTGTTTTCCTAATATTTAGCCTATGGATATGAATATCGTTAAGTTTGTTTCAATTATGAGCATTCGTGCTTTAAGTTGAGTGTGATCTTTTGAAATAAATCGAGGCGCGTCATTTAGCAAATTTCATGTCCCTCGCAAAGTGCAAACGCGTAGTTACTTTAGGCGCGTATTTAATAAAATTACTTTCTTAAATTCGGGTGCACATTTATGTGACCCAAATCCAAATCTCAACGGAGTCGAAATATTTCAACAACCATGGGTGCATTGATGTGATGTGGTTCGAGATGTGTTTCCACGACGTTGCAATTCTCGTTAAAAGTAATAATAATCAAAAGCGGTTAAAAGGTAAAAATGCACATAGGTTTGAACATGTATTAAAATCAGATAATTTAAGCCGAATATAACAGTTGAGCGACCGTGCTAGAACCACGGAACTCGGGAATGCCTAACACCTTCTC